>BPLR01010397.1:0-78235 GCA_021605095.1 Caerostris extrusa | reverse complement strand
TGAAATGAAAGTAGAAATCTTCACTTATTTATTTTGGCTCTCTATCCTTCTTGCTTGCTGCTTACCAAGAAATTTTAAACTTAAATATATCGATGTTGATTTTGGACTGAATGTGATGAAATTAAATCTTGTCGTTCGAATAGTTTATTTTTTATTAAGAGGTTTAAAGGTAAAATCTTTATCTACAATGCCATTAAAAATATGCCATAAAATAACATTGTATATCGTATACCAATACCTATTATATTATTTGTGTTAAAAAAGTAAGACCAATTTTCAATTTAAAATCTCTGGGCTTATAGGGACACCTTCAATTTTTTTTTCCTTTTAGGTTGCTGGCACTGTCCTTGACATCTGTGTGGAAATTGGACGTCAGAATATTCATTAGTGTTTGAGTTACTCATGGCTTTGTGAGACTAATACCATGATTTTGAAATGTCTGAATTAATTGAGAAAAGAACTTGGTATTAAATTTTGTTTGCAGAAAGGTATAGAATGTTGCAGAAGGCATTCGATGAGCAAATCATATCGGAAAGAAATGTTTAGAAGTTGTAGCAAACAGTTCAAAAAAGGCAGAGAACGCGCTGAAGACGAAGAGCCCTATGGTCGACCAACAACCTCAACCGACGAAGCTCACGTCCAAAAAATAAAGATTTGATACTTGCAAACCGTCGATTAACAATTAGAGACCTTACTGCTGATGTTGGAATTTCAAAAGGATTGGTCAATTATATATTGGGCCTCAAACGCGTCAAGTATCGATTGGTACCGAAAACACTAAATACGCCAGCTCACACTGCATTGATTCTTCGTGACTTTTTTCGACAAAAAATGAAACCCATATATCGTTCCACAACCACCGTATTCTCACCGTGCGACTTCTGGCTATTCCTAAACTCAAAAGACCACTCCGAGGACACCGTTTTGGGTCGATTGAAGAGATTCAACGTGAATCTCCGAGCGCTTTGAAGGCCATTCCAGCCGATGACTTTTTAGCATGCATTGAGGATTGGAAAAAGTTTGCATAAGTGCATTGTGTCTGTAGGGGATTGCTTTGAAGACGATGAAATAAATTAGGAAGAATAAATAAAGAGTTTTTGAAAAAAAAAATTGATCTTACTTTTTGGCCACAGTAGTATCATAGATTAATTATATTGTTCAGAAAAAGTTTTAAATGGATTCATTTAAGAATATTTTTAAAGTGATTCAACATAATATTTTATTTTATATCCTAATCCTCAATCTGTGTGATCCTCCTATTTTCGTCTTTGTTTATCTGTTATTTCCTGTACACATTCGCGTTTGCAACCTGATAGTCAATTGGCTAGCGCTCTGGCGTTTGGTAAAACAGGCTTCATGTACGAATCCTTGCGATGGCATGGATGTTTGTTAGTGGTTCCGGAATCCGCGTTGAATTCTAGACTCCTGTCTATTAAGCAGAAAGTACGTAATCTTTACTTATTTATTTTGGCTCTCTCTATCCTTCTTGCTGCTATTCGGGAAATTTTAACCAATTATATCGATGTTGGATTTTGGAGTAAATGTGATGAAATTAAATCTTCTTGTTCGAATAGTTTATTTTTTATCCTTAAGAGGTTTAAAATGGGCTTTTTTATTTGATCTGAAATGTTATTAAAAAATGCCATAGAAATGACATTGTATATCGTATACCAATAGCTATTATATCACAGATTAATTGTATTGTTCAGAAATACCTTAAACGAATTCATTCACAATATTTGATGGGCATTTTTAAAATGATTCAACATAATATTTTATTTTATACTGTCATCCTCATTCTGTGTGCTCCTCCTATTTTTATCTTAGTTTAACTGCCATATTCTGTTCTCATTTGCATTTTGTGTACTCATTTTATCCTTATCCTAATTTTTTTGTCCTATCTTCGTCGTCATTTCGGTCCATATATCGTCATTTTCATTTTTGTGTAATCATTCTATACTGACTCTTATTTTTTTTTTTCCTGACCTTTATTGTTCAATTTTATTGTTCATTATACAAAAAAAAAAAAATCGCAGTTGTAAAAAAAATTGAACCGAAAGTGCTAACAACTTCAACTAAGAAGCTGGTTTCCTCTGCTATGAACAATCAACTATGCGTATCTAGGGATGGTCACTGCATCACTGAGGTGACTTAAAGAGAAACATAGAACCTGTTATATTTGATGTTCGAAGATGAGCGCATCATAAGTTCGCAGAATATAATTTAGTTATTCTGCAAACTCATAACTATAAATTCATAAATAAAACTTATAATAAACTAACTAACTAATAATAATTCATAATATAAGGCAATATCTGCTATATATTCTCAAGAATATTATTTTAAAATCAAAAGTTAATTTTTCTCATAATTTCGAAAGTTAATTTTTGAATATATGGAGGCACACATAATGTATTTTTGAATACATTGGTATTGGTTTTCATTACTTTGGGCATTCTAAAATAAATATATTTTGTAAAAGTGTGATAACTCTCACGGGCCGGAAAAATATTCAAAGTGGACAGCGGGTTGGTCATCCTTTATTTAAATAAAAAACCAGTATAGTGAAATTTTATAGTTTATCATCTATTATAAAAACATCATACAATTTTTAAATTAATATCATTCTATTCAGTTATATTAATACAAATATGTAGGAATTCTTAAATAATTTTAATTTCAAGGTAAATCGTAAAAAACATTTCAACCCTAATTTACAGCTATACGACGTGGTACTATTTGGAGCTTAATAAAATAAATGCTGTTTCATAACATTTTTAATGGCATCGAGATTATAGTTTATTGTTTGACAATTTCAATAAAACTGCCTTATCTCATCTTCATACTTTTATTCCATCTTGAATAACGGATTTCAAGCATATTTTTTTGCAAAAATGAAGTTAAACTAACCATTTCACAAAATTCCTGGGGCGTTCTAAGAGAGTTAATATTTTAAAAATATTTGAGCTTATAAAAAGTAAAGTAAGTTACACTACAGCTTAAAAATATTTTTACATTTTACGATTCAAACTCATAAAGCATTTAACACGACATTTCTACTCTGCAGGGTTTTTTTTTTTTTTTTTTTTTTTTTTTTGGTTTTTAACAAGCATAATAATTTAAATTTAAAATCTCACCCAAGCGTGTCTGTAGCCATTTTTTCATGCATACTAACAATAGAGTGATTAGTTTAACTACAGCCATAAAATACGGGTTAGATTAGAAAAGCCAGTTTTTCTTAGTTAATAAAGCCATTTTATTCTGAGTTTTACTTCTTGCAAAAGCCGGTGTGCTGTTGAAATATATGCAGAAATGATAAAATTTGTCATACTATATTTTTAACATAACCAGATGTGATAACTCATTCGTTATAACGAGTATTATAAATCTTTAATACTTGGAAAAGAATTTTTGCATATCTTTGTTAGATTTTTTTGTTTAGTTGAGCATCGCTATCAGCAGAGGCATTTGAAGATTGTGTTGCACAAAAAATATTTTGGAATAATAATTCAAGAATTATGCATATTTATTTAAATTTATCAGACTTTAAATCTTTTAAATTTTTTCTAATTCTCCTTTATGAAGTATTTTAATAAAAAATAATTATTATTAATAAATTCCTTTTACATCGCTAAAATGATATCAGATTTTTAAAAAAAATTAGCGTTTTTTTCTCACAGATCTGTCATCAGATAAGGGCTTTATTAAATTATTAGCTTTTTATTTTATTTTAAATTATTTAAACATAGATAATTAACAGCCTATTGTATGGAAATGGTTGCGGACATGAGTATAATATAATTCAATTCTCACATCTGCTGATTAAAATTATACTGTGGTTATCAATTAAGTCACCCCAAATTTTTTTAAGCTGCTATTTTGAAATTTCCGAGATTTCAGATAACTGTTTTATTATCTTTCTTCTTGATGATTAACCTCGAAATAAAAAAAAAAACACAAACGGTGTTTATAATTATTTAAAATGTTAATATAATGCATAAATACGCCATTCGATATGGTACACTTCCTTAACATCAAATTATATCTGATTTTTAAAAAAAAATTAACATTAAATTTCTCTCATGTCTCGTTTAATCCTAATTTTAATCGTAAAGAACAAATGATCATTTGACAGAATGCATAAATTATGGACTATTTATCGTTTTAATGCTATTTGAAGGAAAGGCATAGTCTATTTTTAACTTCCGCTGTGTGAGAAATCGAATTAAATAGTTAACGGCAATGATTTCGTATTATTGATAGAAGATTCGGATGAATGAATGTACACAAATTGGCATAAAAATTAGCGTACCAAGAAGAATTGTCAGAATCGATTGAAATTTTACGTGTGTATTTGTAACGTGTATGTAATGTGTAACATGTATATTCGTAGCATGTATATAGCATGCAACTTGCGTATTCGTAATATGTAAGTAACGTGTAATATTAATATTCATAACGTGTATGTAACATGTGTATTTGTAACGTGTAGCATGCATATTCGTAACGTGCATACAATGTGTAACATCATATTCGTAACGTGCATGCAACGTGTGTATTTGTAACGTGTAACATCCTTATGAGTAACGTGTATGTAACGTGTAACATGCTTAACGTGTATGTAATGGGTAACATGCATATTCGAAACGTGTATGTACCTTGTAACATGTAATTGTAACGCGTAAAATGCGTAGGCGTAACGTATATTATGTAACTTGTAGCATGCGTATGTGTAACTTATATATAACCTGTAACATGCGTATGCGTAACGTATATTATGTAACTTGTAACATGCGTATGTGTAACGTATATATAACCTGTAACATGCGTATGCGTAACGTATATGTAACTTGTAACATGCGTATGCGTAACGTGTAGCATGCATCTTCTTTACGTGTATGTAACATATGTATTTGTAACGTGTAACATATGTATGCGTAACATGTATGTAATGCATATTCGTATGGCGTAAAGTAACTTGTAACATGTGTAATTGTAACGTGTAAAATACGTATGCGTAACGTATATATAACTTGTAACATGAGTATGTGTAACGTATATATAATATAATACATTTGTGTTGCCATTCAGTAAATAGTAATTAATTGAAATAAAGAACGTAGAATAATAAAATGAACTATATGAAGAATTTCTGCTCTGTAACATTATCTAGTGCGATAATATGTTACCAAATAGAACTGTAAATGTAAAGTTCTGTAATGATAATGATAAATATTCAATAATTATGATTAATAACCAATGGTGCGATTATTATTTGATTCTGTTGTATTACAAAACTCAAATTAAAATTAGATTACAAAATTCTGTTTTATTTATTCAGGAGGAAGAAAAAAAATGTAGATAAATGATTTTGTTTCGAAAAATTTTATGTTTTGCCCTTCAGAAATGGTTATCAGATTACTAAGAACGGAATAAAAAGAATATGATTATATTGAGAAAAAGATTCTGATAAGAATTTTGTGTAAGAATTATAATTATTCTTATGTGAATATTTGAAAAAAATATTGTACTAATAAAATCTCTCTTAAAAGTAATTCTAAAAATGTATTTGTGTTGCCATTCAATAAATAGTAATTAATTGAAATAAAGAAAGCGTAATAATGAAATGAACTGTATTAAAAATTGTTGCCGTATGAATAAGAATAATATAAGAATGATTATAATAATTCTTATATGAGTATTTGAAAAAATTATTGCTCTAACATGATTCTTTTAAAAATAATTTTAAAAAATACATTTGTGTTGCCATACAGTAAATAGTAATTAAGATATTAAGAACGCGTAATAATGAAATGAACTATACTATGAATTGTTGCTGTGGGACATTCATATAAGAATAATAATTATTCTTAAACAAATATTTGAAAAAGCATCATTTAATCATGATCATATTGTTCTAGCATGATTCCTTTAAAAATAAATTTTTGTTGCCATTCAGTAAATAGCAATTAATTGAAATAAAAGAACGCTTAATAATGAAATGAACTATATTAAGAATTGCTGTGTGACATTATCTTGTACAATAATAAGGTTATCTAATTGAGCTGGTAATGTAAACTTTTGTAATGATAATGATAAATATCCAATAATTATGATGAATATCCAATGGTGCGATTATTATTTGATTTCTAAAATCGAAGAATCCAACAAAGTGGTCAAACAGATGTACCTTCTGGTTCAGCCATCAAAATACAATAATAATGCTACCTAATAGAACTTGAAATGTAAACTTTTGTAATAATAATTATAAATATCCAATAATTGTGACGAATATCTAATGGTGCTATTATTATTTGATTTCTAGAAGTGGTCAAACAGATGTACCTTCAGGTTGCGCCATCAAAGTACAATAATAATGCGTCATTATAGTACAATAATAAAAACTGGAAATGTAAATTTCTGTAATAATAATGATAAATATCCAATAATTATGACGAATAACCAATGGTGAGATTATTATTTGATTTCTAGAATCGAAGAATCGAACAAAGTGGTCAAACAGATGTACCTTCAGGTTGCGCCATCTTGTGCCATCCGAGGTCTCACAGTGGCAAACCTTTCCCAGAGCCCGAAGCTAATATATCACTGTCATAGGAAACCGGGGCTACTGAAACCTCGCGTAATTAAAGTTGCCAAAAAGAACACTGCGAGGATGAAGGGCTTTCTCCCTCTCGTGATCAATCACGCGGGGGACACGGCCGCCCCTGCACAAGAAAGACCAAATCAATTATGGACGGATTTCTTCTTTTTTTTTACTCTCACCCCCATCGCTATACATACATCGATGGAAAGTAAAGTATTATTATTTATTTCACTCACGGGCCGCTGTCTTTTTATAACGGTAAAACCCTGTTTAAATAAAATAAAGCACCAAAAAGTTTGATGTTTTTAAAAACCCTTACCTTTAAAGAAAGAAAAAAAAAAATTTTTTTTTAAAGAACCTACTGTGTGTCATCAGTTACAGCTTATCATGTCTATTGGGTTTAGTTAGCTGTGCTGCTTTTCTTATAGGCATCAGCCTAAGGAGATGGTGGATTTTTTTTTTTAACGTTATTTTCTTTTACGCTATTTTCTTAATATAATGAATTATTCATTGAGGTGTGTTTCGCTTTTAATCTCTTGAAAGGCGGCTCTAGTGGCATTTCTTTAAGTTGAGCGAACCTCTTATAATATAAGAGGTTGCCATACTCTTTTCAAATACTCTGAGAGTGAAATTTTAACAACTTTTAAAGTAATAGCTGCCAGATAAAAATTTTGAAGCCGTCAACATTATATACAACATCAAATAGCGTTTTCGGTGTCCGATATTGGGACTTGTTTTATAAACAAAATCAAAATAAAAGGCCTTTTAAAAGACTAAAACTGAAATTCGGGATATTCTTCTCGATTTTTTTTTATCCCTTTTAGCGCTACAATATATATAATATGGTATTTATTTTTTATTCTTTTGTTAATTGTATTCTCTCTCAAAGTTTGCTATCACTACTGTTTCAGTAGATTTGTTACAGAATCAGTGAGACCAAGACCTTCTTCTCCTATTTGTATTAGTCGAGATGATAAATATTTAATGATTAATACTTGGTAAGGAAGTAGTCTGCCTAATTATAACGGAAAATGTTGTCCAAATTGTACGTCTGTATGCCATTTTTATTGACCATAATTAGGTTGACTTTAGTCATATCCATAACATCTTTCTCTATGGAATATCACTCTGAAAAGTTGGTTATTCTCTTTATTAATTAAAATTTTGCATAGATACGTACATAAATATTTTCATCGATATAATTTTCAGTACTTTAAAAAAAAAAAAAAAAATCATCAGAAAAAAATTGCAAAACACCAGAATATAAAATCAAAAAGGACACATAAAAGCTAACATGCAAAATTCTGCCAATTTTTCAGTACTTTAAAAAATTAGTAAAAAGTATTTCTGTAATTTTACTGAAATACAAAATTACAGAAATACTTTTTTTTTTGACCATATTTCAGTACTTAAAAGAAAAAAAAAGTGGGCAGAAAAGTATTTTTGTAATTTTATAAGTTAGCTTTGTGTCCTTTCGATTTTGCATTCTGGTGTATTGCCATTTATGTTTAATGATTTTGTAATATATGAAAACCTCATGTGTTGAAAGAAATTGTTAAAGAAATTGTCTGTGATTAAGTAAATATAAATAAAATAGCATGTCTTATAGAAAATATCTTATGGTTATGAAAGAAACCAAAATGAATAGTGAGAGCTTTATTTCATTACAAACAATCAACCTTTTTTCTTACTTATCTAAATGTCTCTTAGACAATATATATATATATATATGGAAAAATCACAAAAAAAAAAAAAAAAATATTTAAAAAAAATGTATCAATTCATTGAAGAATGTTCTTCCAAAATTGTTTGATTTCTTAACGATGAAATTGTTTGCTTAAATATTTTCATGACATTTACCTGAGGTTTTCTGTAAGGAAGTGTAAAATATATTTTATTTCATGACAATTATATCCAATTCCTACCACTGAAAACACAATTAGTCATGTTTTTAAACTTCCAAACAGTTCAACTACCCTAAGCAGCAGGCTTTTAAAAGGAACGCATCTACCCACCTCTTCGTCAAGAGATCCCAAAGAGCTTCGACCCCAATTTAAAACTTAATTACCAAATCCTTTAAGCAAGTTGCCACTCTAATCTATTATGAGGTTTCTGCCAAGGGCATTTAACCGCCAAATGTGGCCTTCCCCCTCGCATTGCTGACAGGGCTCTGTCTTTGGGCTAATTGCTGACACTTCCACCCTCCAGAAATGTCCGCACATGTCACGTGATATGAAGAAGAATCAAGTGATGCCACCCAGGGAGTAGAAATGATGTTGAAATTTTTTTTCTTACTTTTGGTGTTCTCGTTATATATCGTTTGGTGACAGGAAGGAAAGGAGCAGACAATTTAGTTCGACAATGTCTACCATGTTCTTTTTTTTTTTTTTTAGTGTTGCCCTTTTCTGGGTTTAAATTCAGGAGGCGAAATTAGCTCGAAGTACCCTGTCGCTTCTTGTACTCGTTCTCATAACGAGAGTTAATAGGGTGTTCATATTTTTCGAATGAAGAAGCCAAACATTCTACATGGAACACTTTTTTTTTCTTTTTTTTTTGTTACCCCTTTATTCGTTTTTAGAGATAAAAAGAAAAGAAAGACGAGTACTTTCTTTTCCATTTAGTTGAAACAATGATGACTTGAAAAAGAAATAAATGTCTTCATATTTCTTTAGTTTTCTTTTTATTGACTCTTATTGTTTACATGGCTATCTTTGGTAAATGTCCATTAAAGTTCTATGCTGTCATCAGTTGTAATATTCATTCATATTACTGTAATTAAATTTTATTTTTATATTTAAGAAAATTGTCTGAAAAAAGAAACTGTGAAAAACCTGTAATGAATATTGAAAAATTCTAATACTATTTGAGACTAATACAATTTATCAATAATAAATATATTTTTTAATGAAATGTCCCAGCAAATATTTGTGGCCTGACAGTCAATTGGCTAGAGAACTGGCGGTTGGTACCACAGGCTTCACTTCGAATCCTGGCGGTGGCATGTATGTTGTCGGAATTCACGTTAAGCCGTAGGTCCCGGCCTAATTAGCCTGAAGTTTATAAAAAAATGGCCATAGAGCGGCAAACCAAAGTAAATCATAAATTTTATGAGTATTAAATTACTGTATAAGTAAAATCTTTATGATAATTAAATTACTGTTTAAACAATAATCTTTATGAGTATTAAATTACTGCTATAAATAATAATCTTTATGATAATTAAATTACTGTTATAAATAATAATCTTTATGAGTATTAAATTACTTTTTATAAATAATAATCTTTATGGATAACCCATTCTGATAGAAAAAAAGTAAATACATATTCACAAAAAAATCTGCGGTGCAAAAGAAAAAATGTTTTATTTATTTGATTTAAGAAGCATGACTGATAATATTATTGCAAATCTCCTACCGTTCCACGTCATGGTTTGAATATGTTTTGATGATGATTGATGATTTGATTTCTCTCAGTTTAAATAATGAATTATTTAATAAATTATTTGATGTAATTAACATGGATTTAATTATTAATTTAATTATTTGATTTAATAAACATTATTACAAAGTTCCTAGCATTACACGTCATAGTTTGAATACGTTCTGATGTGAAATAATAAAATATTATAAAATAGTGTAAAATAATTTTTAATTTATATTAACATAGTTTAGTAAGCAATTTAATTTGTAAATATCAACACAGATATTTCTAAATTTTTACTGATTATTTTTTATCATTTAAAACCTGATTTCACTGAATTTAAATATTGAATTATTTAATAAATTATTTGATTTAATAAACAAGGATTTAATTATTAATTTAATTATTTAATTTAATTATTATTTGATTTAATAAATATTATGACAAAGTTCCTTGCCTTCCACGACATAGTTGGAACATGTTCTGATATGAAATAATGAATAAAATAATTTTTAATTGATATCAACATAACTTAGGAAACAATTTAATTTGTAAATATCAGTGCAGCTATTTCTATATTTTTATTGATTATTTTTTATTTAAAGTTTGATTTCACTCAATTTAAATCAAATTATTTGATTTAAGAAACATGACACCTAATATTATTGCTAAGTTCCTAGTATTCCACGACATAGTTTGAATACGTTCTGATGTGAAATAATGTATAAAATAATTTTTAGTTGATATCAACATAGTTTAGTAAGCAATTTAATTTGTAAAAGAAAGTGCAATTATTTTTATATTTTCATGAATTATTTTTTATCATTTAAAATTTGATTTCACTCAGTTTAAATAATGAATTATTTAATAAATTATTTGATTTAATAAAACATGGATTTAATTAATTAATTTTAATTATTATCTGATTTAATAACATAAACTTATTTGATTTAATAAACACTATTATAAAGTTCCTAGCATTCCACGCCATAGTTTGAATACGTTCTGATGTGAAATAATGTATAAAATAATTTTTAATTAATGTCAACATAGTTTAGTAAGCAATTTAATTTGTAAATATCGACACAGATATTTCTAAATTTTTATTGATTATTTTTTATCATTTAGAATCTGATTTCACTCAATTTAAATAACGAATTATTTGATTCAATAAGCATGAGCCATAATATTATAATAAAGTTCTTAGCTTCCACGTCATAGCTTGAATACGTTCTGACATTATAGTTGGTGAATAGTTCAGGGCATATTAACGAAGTCTTTGACATAAATATAAAATAAATTTAAATTTTACAAACGATTACTCATGTTTTACATATGTATTAAAATAGCTTTGTTTTTTTAAATCTTTGATGAGGAATTCATCTTTTAATTTAACTTAATCTTTTTTATTTCGAAGAAATCTCTTTTTATAAAGAATTTTTCCTACAGATCCCTTTCCAATTTCATATCTTTTCCTATCATATGATTCAAAAGTCTATATACCATATTATTTTTGTAATACAGGTGAACATCTAACTCAAAACATGTACTACACATAGTGCCTCATACCCAACCAGCAGCGTTAGTTTTAATTCGCAGTTAGTGTTAATTAACGAGCACTTACAAAAAAGACGCAATTTTTCCATCCTGTAGCTGTCGTTAGAGGAAAAGAGTTTCATCATCCAAACATCGTCTTACCATTTTGTGATGTGTATCGAATTTAGAAATAAATTCATATCAAGATGGTGGTGCGAAATGTGCTGAAGAAATTTGGAGAAAAGATGAAATGCTGTAACGGACAGGCGTCAAACGGGTTGTAAAATACTTTAAAGGTACTCTTGCTCGAATCTTCCAGAAAATCACAGAGAATATTAACCGGTCAAACTGAAGTTACTTACTGAACCTGTCAATACATTGTAAAAAGCTGAAATTTCCTGCCTTTAATGTAAAAATTATTCAGAATCGAAAGAAATAAAAAGGATAAAATTAAGGTCGCATTTGTAATTGATATCAAAAGGTGTCGCCGTACTAATTTATGTAAATAGGAAATCGGTTCGCACATTATTGGGGTTCCATTTATAGAACACGATTTGAACTATAAGATACTATAATTATAAGTATGTGCAATACTTTTAATAAATTTTATTGGTGTTGGTATCATCATCAATAGCACGACAACCCAGAGTGGGACAATGCTTTCCTTTGAAGAGATTTCCATGCATTCCTCTGGGTGACGTCTATCCGTCACAATTTGGGTCGTCCGCTTCCTCTTTGTCCGTTAGCCTTTTACATGGTTTAAACCATTCATTCTAAATATATCTGAGATCTTAATAAATTTTATAATATCTGAGTTTTTATAGCATTTATAAATTTCTGCGTTGCACAGTCTTCTCAACAATCCCTTTCCTTAACACCTCCAAGAATAGCTCTTAAAATCTTTCCGCTTAAATAGACCCAAATGGGCCTCATCAGATCTTACCAAAGTCTGGTGTTGGTATGCTTAGAAATAATCATGCAAAGTATAGTGATTATTTTAAGCAGATTTATTAAACACATATGGCAGATCTACTTTTATATTAAATCTGCCATATGTGTCAAATAGCCTACCATATGTGTCAATATATATATTTTATCAAATAGCACATCACTTCCAATCAGCATACATTGCATAAAGGAGATGCTAAATTGCAACGAGAGAAATAAAAGGTTACAGCTAAACTGTTCTTAAGTAATTCATGGAAATATCAATTTTTGAGCCATACTGTATTTTTTCCCCTTATTCTTAAAAATACATTATAATAGAAAATTAATAAACCTCCGATATCTTTTCCCATATAAGCCAATATGCACGTCTTCCCACCTATCCAACTAATAAAACTCTTTCCCGGGGAAAAATGCTCTGACGGCAATTAATAAAACCGCACCACACAAAGTACACCGAGAGAGTTAAAACTTATGAGTTATGATGTTCCCTAATGAAGGATGGTGGACTTGGGGATTCGGATTAATTTTCTTTTTTAAATCGATACGAAAAGCAATTAAATCCGATAGCTAATTGACTTTTTCCCCCTGCCCGGGACTGTAATTTGTCAACATCAGTTGAGTCATTTTTCCTGCTTTTGCGCAAATATAAGGGCCGGAGCAAAATGGAATGAGTTATTTTTAATTGCCCACGCAGCGCCAGTTTTCCTGGCGTCGCTGGAGAAAAAACTTTTTATTGATGAATTTGTCTCTCCAGTATTAAGCGAGTGAAAGATGGGTTTTCAAACTACAAAAGTCGAACGGGAGAGAAGGCTTGTGGATTCCTTAATTACGTGATTCATGGTGGATCATATTTTAACTTGAAATAAACTTGCTTGGAGAGGAAGGTGATAAATCATGGGAGGGTTTGCGTCTCGCATTTTCTTGCTGTTCTCATTATTTTTTTCTCCACCTCCTACCTTTTAACCCCAAATGATTACGGAAGTTTGGCCTTCTTCATCAACGCGTGGAACATCATTAGACAAAGGTATTCATTGTTGACTGTTGTACAAGAGCATTATCTTAATTATAAGGGATTCCAGTATCTTACAACTTAAGATGGCCTTATCTTCGGTGGTGTCTTTTTTTTTTTTTTTCAACATCCAATTTATATGTGTTATAATGAATCCCATTTTGACCTCAAATGATTACGGAAAACATTAAGGGTTAGTAATTGGTTTAAAATTGCAGTTTTATTGCATTTGAATATTTATTTGCTATTTCAGTGTAAGAGCAATATTTAATATTAAATTTTAATTGTAAGAGAAACCTTAAAATATTTTTTAGAAATAACTTTTAAGATGGTATTTTAATAGTCTAGAGTGGTTCTAGTCTTTGTTCTAAAGCATTCTGAAGAACAAACAAAAATATAAACGTTCGAATTTGCTCATGGCGCCCTTGCGATCAATATTTTATAAAACGAGTAGAATGGGTAGACAGAACACTCAGAAGCAACCAGGCAGTCTAGGTTGCCGAGACTCATAGATAGTACAGTAAGCATCTAGGCTGTCTAGGCTCATAAACAGTACAATAAGCATTTAAGCTCATAGGTAGTACAGTACGCATCTAGGCTCATAGATAATACAGAAAGCATCTAGCAGTCTAGACTGTTTAGGCAGTTAGAAGTCCACAAAGTCGAACGGAGAGAAGGCTTTTGTATTCCCTTAATTACGTGATTCATGGTGGATCATATTTTAATCTTGAAATAAACTTCCTCAAATCATTGGAGGTTTGCGTCTCGCATTTTTCTTTTGCTGTTCTCATTATTTTTTTTTTCCTCCCACATCTTAACTTTTAGCCCCAAATGAATACGGAAGTTTGGCCTTCTTCATAAGCACCTGGAACATCATTAGACAAAGGTATTCATTGTTGATTGTTGTACAAGAGCTTTATCTTAATTATAAGTGATTCCAATATCTTACATCTTAAGATGGCCTTATATTTGGTGGTGTCCTTTTTTATTTCAACATCCAATTTATATGTGTTATAATGAATCCCCATTTTAACCTCAAATGATTACGGGTTGGTAATTGGTTTAAAACTGCACTTTCATTGCGTTAGAATATGTATTTGTTATTTCAGTACAATAGCAATATTTAATATTACATTTTAATTGTAAGAGAAACCTTAAATATATATTTTTTGATAGAAATAACTTTTAAGTTTGGTATGTCCATGGTCTAGAGTGGTAAAGAACGGATAAAAATATAAACCTTCGAATTTGCTGATGGGGCACTGCCGATAAATATTTTATAAAACGAGTAGAATGATTAGATAGGATACTCAGATAGTATACAGTAATCGTCTATAGGTAGTCTAGACTCATTGATAGTACAGTAAACATCTAGGCAGTCCTACAAGAATCGGATTGCCTCCCCTGAAATTTTCCGGTTTTTTTTTTTTTTCAATTTCTACAAATGTAGAACAGTTTCCATTTCAGAAAAAAAATAGTATTGTCCTCGCAACATTCTGGAGGATAAAGTTAATACAACAACAAAGTAACCATCGTAAAAATTTTTTTCCCTATTTTTAAATTCCCCAATCAAATCAATCAACGCTGCTACTCTTCCCTTTGCCATGAATTCTTCGGAGACTGTATTGGATATCGGATCTGCACCATATTTTACACTAGAGTGATTTAAACTATTGCTTATGGTAATAAATCTTTTATCAATTCCATATCAAAGTATATTGCTGTCACATCTTTCAAAAACAATCGGACTCAATAGTGATTGTGACGCACGTGTGTCATATTGACTGTCTGGTGAAAATTCCTGAGATTTCTCTCATATGACCTTCAAATTCATTTATCGCTCTTTGGTATACATAAATGAGACCTGATGCCCGCCGATGTATAACGGCAACAAAATAAGGAATACAAAATCAACAAGAACTTAAATATATGTTATCCTTATAAGCGGAAGTAATAAATTCAAGGATTAGGTCTTATCTGTAGATATTAGGAATGACTATATTTTGGAATTTAATCAAAATGATATTATCATGGAAGACATATGTTATGAAACGAAGAAAATAACTACCATTTAAATGTCTGTATATGATTGGAAAAAATAAAAATAATAAATATATTTTAATTTAGAAATAGTGAGAGCTTAGTCTTTTGAAAAACAGATGATAGTTGAATAAAATTTTGGTGAGCTTGCAATGGATTATAACGCGGAAGAAACCCCAAAATGAGCTCAAAAAATAATTATGCATGCAATTTTTGAGACACTTGATCGAAAGACAATCTATTATGACACATCTGACTTCATTAGTGCGTTTAAATATCTTTTCACAAAATAATCAGTCTTAGTAGTTATTCCCACTTTTTGCTTATTTTATGTTCTAAATTTCTTTTTTTTTTATCTTCTCTTCTGAACATATATTTATTTTGATTAATACGATTTTTTTTTATATTTTAACTAACATAGAACAAGAGCGACTAATTGCAACATTTTAAAACCACATTTTTTTTCTTTTTTGACGATAGCATAAAAATAATAGTAATTTTTAGATAATTTTTATTTTTGTTTTATAGTATTAATTAATGTTTATAATATATTTATTAGATTATTATCGTTTTCGTTTCTCAAATTTTAAATGATTCACAATTTATCTTTTAAAGTCTATTTCATACTGTAGCACAATTCAAAAAAAAGAAACTTTTTATAGGTCTTTAATATATTAGTGCTTAAAATACATATTTCCATTTTAAAATTCTAAGTTTGGTTCCTTATTATTTGGTTTTTTTTTAAATCCAACTCAAATCTAAGTAATAGAGTTGATCAAAAATTTTAAAGTTAAAAATCATTATCTAATAGCTGTACGATACAGGTCATGATTCAGTAGTAATTTGGGCAGTAAGAGCGCAGAAGGTTCGAATCAGCTGGCGCCATCCCTTTGCAGTCAATGTTTTCTCGAACAAAAAGACTTCAGCATGATGGCCAATAAGCTAGCGTTCTGGCATTCAGATTCGTATCCTGGCTTTGGCATGGATGTTTGTTGGTGGTTCGGTAGCACGTTAAACAGTAGGTCCCGATCTAATTAGCTTAAAGTGTGCAAAAAATGACCGTAGAGTGACAAATGAAATCAAACAAAAAGACTCGATGGCGATTGTAAAAATGTGCATAAATGTGTCACATTGAGAGTGTTAGGCTACCTGATTTTGTGTTTTCCGGATTTTCTCCCATACGACATGCAAATTCTAAGCAATTACCCCTAAAAGTATTCCCGGAAGGCAATGCCCACTCTTT
Source organism: Caerostris extrusa (assembly GCA_021605095.1). Lineage (NCBI taxonomy): Eukaryota > Metazoa > Arthropoda > Arachnida > Araneae > Araneidae > Caerostris > Caerostris extrusa. Next base: position 61,435 of record BPLR01010397.1, on the reverse strand, counting down.
ATTACCCATCGATGTGCTGTTCATAGTATAACAAAGTAAAACACGATGCCTACCGATGTACCACAACAACAAAATTGCTCGAATTTTGTGCCCAAATCCAGACGAAATGTATTCAAATTTATATGTACCATAAGCCATTATCAATATAGATTTATTGCACTTATAATTCAAAGAAATTCTCGTTGAACAGTGCTCTATACCCAAAATTTTTTTAAAAATCTATGCATTGAACTTCTACCTATGCGTTTATTAAAACATCTATCTCTTTAAAATAGGAAATTCCAATCGTTCTAATCTAAATGTTAGTTGCCAGTTAATAAGATTTTCTGTTTTGTTATAATTCCTAGTTTCCCAGAATTCCATGGAGCATGACTATCTGACTGTAAACAGATCGAACGCGTAAACAGTTAAGGTCTTCTCATTTCGAAGTTCTTGGTAGTGTAGGAGTTTTCACAAGAATTCCTGCAGCCGGTTAAGATAAACAGTTACGATTCAATTCCCTTCCCCCAAAATCAAGCAACTCGTGTTTGGATTCTTTTCATACTCTATTTAAAGTTGTATTCAGGATTCTTTTAGATAAACAATAAATACCAATGAAATTAAACTCAAGATTAAAAGGGGGTTTCAAGATCATTTGGGGATGATGCAGAATAAAACGACTGATCTGTATTTGATGATCTTTTAAATATTTAGCATGTGCAGCATAATTTTAAATAATTGTGAACTTGTAGAATTTCATCTAATTGCTAACGTGTTTCTAATATAAAATTTTCTTTTGTTTAAATCTTGTTTATAAAAAAGGGATGTCAGTAAATGAGTTGAAAAACGTATTTTTATTGTTGTGATATAACATTTTAAAAACTTCATTGGGCCTAATGGCCTCCGTTTCGAGTTCTGGATATTTTTAGTTGTTCGGAATCCACTTTAAACCGTTGGTCCCAGTCTAATATGACTACTACACCACACTACATTACTATGCCTAGAGTTGAGTTGCCCCTTTACAGTTTGGGAATAATATGGGTGGGAAGTCTGACTGGACTCTGTGACGCTCTTACAGTCACACGAGATCGAGACCTACGGCTTAAACTGGACAAACATCTATAGCACCGTAAGGACTCGAACCCGAACTCGGCACCGAGGGCCAGGACGCTAAATATTCGGTCTTTCAGACCCCGGTCTAATATGACTATAGAGACTTGGACATAGGACTGACAACATTGCCCCATAAAAAGAAAACAACTTTTCTATGTTTCGAAATCTGGCCGAAGGACTTGGCCCATCATGGGACAATTGCGACAATGAAGAAGAAGATGAAATTTTTTTCCCATAAATTTTATTGTAATAACGTAAACTTAAAAATAACAACAGTCTTGTCATACATATAGATTATTAGATTATATAAACGATATTAAAATGTTTGCCAAATCTTAGGTTTTGTCTTTGAAATTACCATATAAAAATTCATTTTCCAGAAGTTTTGATGATAAAAATTGGTTATCAGAAATTATTATTATTATTAGTTGAATATTATTATTATTAGTTGAATATTATTATTAGTAGTTGAATTATTATTATTATTATTAGTTGAATTATTATTATTATTATTAGTTGGCAATTGATTATTACCGATGTTACTTTTGCATTACCCAGGGGGCGCGTGTAACTTGTTGGTATTACGGACGCGGACTAACAATGCCTAACGCTTATCCTATTAGGACCGAATTTTATTAGTTGAATGTATAAAAGAATTTCCTTTATAAGTTTTTATTATTTATATATTTCTTATTTTTTTAATAAACTTTCTTTATGAACATAACGTTAACATAAACTTAGAAGAACGTTTTAAATAAAAATTTTAAAGACACGTATAGCATTGCACAATGTTTATCTACATGCAACGCCTTTATGGCAAAATGTAATCATAAATTATCGTAAAAAGAAATAGACAGCTAAATGAAACATAAAACTGTCCGGCGTATTTTTTTTATGTATTATTCTTTTTTTTTTTTTTTAATAATTCATGACTATATTTTTTTCTTTTACATGCTTTTTTTTTTAAATGCTATTCATCTTTTAAATTTTTTATTCCCTTTCCCATATTATTTTATTCCATTGCGAATTTGATCTACCAGCGATCCTTTTTCCCTTCGCGTACATATCATTAATAATTAATTCTTCCATCCTTAATTAACACACATTTTTTTATTCAATTCCTTCTATTAGCTGAGACTCTCCCTGTATATATCTTATTCAAATTTATATATATATATATAAAATCAAAATATAAAAAAAAAAAAAAAATTTTTAAGTCAATTCCAACTTTTTTTTTCCACTGTATTGCAGAAAGTCCTTTATAAATAATTTTCATTCATTTTTTAAAGTTTATCTGGTTCCATCTATTGGTAGATATATGCAACTTAAATCTAAAAAAAAAAACTAAAATTAATTAATTAAATTTAATTACTGAATTAATATTTGAAAAAAACTGTATTAACATCCAGTGTCATTCACTACAAGTTCAAAAAATTGTATTTGAACTTGAGTGGATGAATAAAAAGTATTTTATGAACGATTTAAAATTTGGACAAGATATATATAGGGAGAGTGTGAGCTAATAGAAGGAATTGAATAATTGTCAAATCTTAGGTTTTGGCTCTGATAATACCATGTAAAAATTCATTTTCCAAAAGATTTGATGATAAAAATTGGTCATCAGAAAGGATTAGTCGAATACATAAAATAATTTATTATTTATATACTTCTTAATTTTTAATAAACTTCTTTATAAACATATAAAAGTTAGAAGAACATTTTAAATAAAAATTTTAAAGACATGTATAGCAGTGAACATTATTTATTATGTAATGCCTTTTACGGCGAAAATGTAATCATAAATATCGTAAAAAGAAATAGACTGCTAAATGAAACATTATCTGCCCAATGTATTTTTTATGTATGATTAATTTTTAATAATTCATAACTATATATTATTTATTTTGCATTACAATAAATACTGACTTATCTAAATTCTATATTCTCTTTGCTGTATTATTTTATTTCTTACGAATTTGATCTACCAGCGATATTTTTCCCTTAATAATTAATTCTCCCATCCTTAATTAACGCATATTCCTTTTTTTATGTTTCTCTGACAGTAACAAAAAGTCTACATCACATGCCTGCACACACAGGCAACCCTCTATTTAATAGCGACGCATGTACACCCATCTATTGAGACATAAACTACCCTACCCCCTCCGACCTATCAGGATATTAGCGACCAGTGGCCAAAAATAATGGTAGCCCAAAATGGCACTGCCCAACGGGGAATTATTATTATTATTATTAGTTGACATAAAATAATGTCTTAATAAATTCTTATTATTTAAATACTTCTTATTTTTTTAATAAACTTCTTTATGAACATATAAAAGTTAGAAGAATTTACTAAATAAAATTTTTTAAAGACACGTATAGTATCAAACATTATCTGTATGAAATGCCTTTTTGGCGAAAATGCAATCATAAATATCGTAAAAGGAAATATCTATAAAGCTATTAACATTCCTTTTTTTTAAAAGATTTTCTTAAACACAACTCTATTGAATATTTTTAACACGCTTATTAATCATGAAAATACTGCAATCCATGAAATTGACTCTTATGTTCCCAATTATGATTTAAAACGTCCGCGCAAAATTTTAATTTAATTTTTAACTATTTTTCTGTTCTTTTATCTGTTTATGATTGTAAGTTAACTTTATTATATTTGTAAATATATTCTGAACAATTTTCATTGTTTTAACTGTATTTACCCTGTTATATCAGAGATGGTGCCCCAGGGGCTAAATAGCTCCAAAGAATACGTCAACCAATCAAGAAATAGAAGAATTCTTTTGCATTGCCATAAATTCCATAATTGCCATAATTGACTTATCTAAGTTCTATATTCTCTTTGCTGTATTATTTTATTTCATTGCGAATTTGATCTACCAGCGATCTTTTTTCCCTTCCTTAATAATTAATTCTCCAATCCTTTAATTAACGCATATTCTTTTTTTTATGTTTCTCTGACAGCAACAAAAGACATGCATGCATACACGAGCAACCCTCTATTTTATAGCGCACATGTACACCCATCTATTGAGACATAAACTACCCTACCCCTCTCCGACCTCCCGGGATATTAAGCGACCAGTGACCAAAAATAATGGTAGGCTTGTCATACATATAGGTTATTTAGTTTATATAACTGATACTAAAATAAATGTCAAGTCTTAGGTTTTGACTCTGATAATACCATGTAAAAATCATTTTCCCGAAGATTTGATGACAAAAATTGGTCATCAGAAATGATTAGTCGAATACATAAAATAATTTATTAGTTATATACATCTTATTTCTTTAATAAACTTCTTTATGAACTTATAAAAGTTAAAAGAACATTTTTAAATAAAATTTTTAAAGACACGTATAGTATCAAACATTATTTATCTGTATGCAGTGCCTTTATGGCGAAAATGGCTAATATCGTAATAAGAAATAGACAGCTAATTAAAACATAATCTGCCCGGTGAATTTTGGAGGGTTTTTTTTAGGTATTTTTCTCTGTTTTAATAATTAATGACTATATTTTTTTAAATTATTATTTATATACTTTTATTTTTTTTTTTTTTTAATAAACTTCCTTATGAACACATAAACATTATTTAAACATATAAATGATGAACATGAACTTATAAACATTATATTTTTAAAGACACATAGGGCAGTGGACATTATTTATTCTGTATGCAATGCCAAAAATGTAATCATAAATATCTTAAAAAAAGAAATAGGCATCTAAATAAAACATGATCTTCCCAATGTATTTTTTTTAGTTATGATTCTCTATTTTAATAATTCATACCTATATATTTTCTTTTGCGTTGCAATAAATACTGACTAATCTTTTAAATTCTTTATTCTCTTGTCCATATTATTTTATTTCATTGCGAATTTGATCTACCAGCGATCTCTGTTCCCTTCTCGTACATATCCTTAATAATTAATTCTTCCATCCTTAATTAACAGGTATTCTTTTTTTATGTTTCTCTGTCGGCAACAAAATACATCTTCATCGTATGTATGCATGTATACACGGGCAACCCTATATTTTATAGGGAAGTTAAGTACACATGTACAAACATCTATTGAGACATAAACTGCCCTACCCTACTTCCGACCTCTCAGGATATTAAGCGACAAGTGGCCGAAAATGGCACTGCCCGCGGGGAATTATTATTATTATTATTATTATTATAAGTTGACATAAAATAATGTCTTAATAAATTCTTATTATTTACATACTTCTTATTTTTTTTAGTAAACTTCTTTATGAACATATAAAAGTTAGAAGAACATTTTGAATAAAATTTTTAAAGACACATATAGTATCAAACATTATCTGTATGTAATGCCTTTATGGCAAGAATACAATCATAAATATCTCTAAAAAGTGCACAGCTAATTAAAACATAATCTGCAGAGTATATTTTTTATAAATTTTTTTTAGGTATGATTTTCTATTTCAATAATTCATAACTATTTTTTTTTTTTTTCATTGCAATTTGATCTGAGCTATCTTTTTCCCTTAATAATTAATTCTTCCATCCTTAATTAACACATATTCCTTTTTTACGTTTCTATTTCCCCGTCATCAACAAAAAGACATCTTCATCGCATGCATGCACACACGGGCAACCTTGTATTTTATAGCGACGCATGTACACCCATCTATTGAGATATAAACTACCCTATCCCCTACGACCTCTCGGATATTATGACCAGTGGCCAAAAATGATGGTAGCCTTGTCATAAGTATAGGTTATTAGATTATATAACTGATACTAAAATAATTGTCGAATCTTAGGTTTTGTCCCTGATAATACCATGTAAAAATTCATTTTCCAGAAGATTTGACGATAAAAATTGGTCATCAGAAATGATTAGTCGAATACATAAAATAATTTCTTTATAATTTCTTATTATTTATTTACTTTATTTTTTAATAAACTTCTTTATGAACATAGAAGAACATTTTAAATAAAATTTTTAAAGATATGTATAGCAGCGAACATTATCTATCTGTATGCAGTGCCTTTACTGCGAAAATATAAACATAAATATCGTAAAAAAAAGAAATAGACAGCTAAGCGAAACATACTCCACCCAGAGTATTTTTTTTTTTAGATATTATTCTCAGCTTTAATAATTCATGGCTAAATTTTTTTTCTTTTGCATTACAATAATTGACTTATCTTTTGATCTCTTTAAAGTCTTTATTTATTTATTCTCTTTCCTTATTATTTAATTTCATTGCGAATTTGATCTACCAGAGATCTTTTTTCTCTTAATAATTCATTCTTCCATCCTTAATTAACACATATTATTTTTTTATGTTTCTCTGACAGCAACAAAAGACATGCATGCACACACAGGCAACCCTGTATTTTATAGCGACGCATGTACACCCATCTATTGAGACATAAACTACCCTACCCCTCCGACCTCTCGGGATATTAAGCGACCAGTGGCCAAAAATAATGGTAGCCGAAAATGGCACTATCCGCGAGGAATTATTGTTATTATTATTATTATTAGTTGACATAAAATAATGTCTTTATAAATTCTTATTATTTAAAAAGTCAGTTTATTTTTTAATAAACTTTTATGAACATATAAAAGTTAGAAGAACATTCTAAATATAATTTTTAAAAACGTATAGCACAGTACATTATTTATATGTATGCAGTGCCTTTATGGCAAAATATAATCATAAATATCGTAAAAAGAAATTTTCAGTTAAATGAAATATAATCTACCTGGTGTATTTTTTTAGATATAATTTTCTATTTTAATAAGTCATGATTATATTTTTTTCTTTTGCATTGCAGTAAATACTGGCTTATCTTTTTTAATTGTTTATTCTCTCTTCCATATTATTTTATTTCATTGCGAATTTGATCTACCAGCGATCTTTTTTTCATTTAACAATTAATTCTTCCATCCTTAATTAACACATATTCTTTTTTTTACGTTTCTATTTCCCTGTCATCAACAAAAAAGACATCTTCATCGCATGCATGCACACACGGGCAACCCTATATTCTATAGCGACGCATGTACACCCATCTATGAAGACATAAACTACCCTACCCCCTCCGACCTCCCGGGATATTAAGCGACCAGTGGCCAAAAATAATGGTAGCCCAAATGGGACTGCCCGCGAGGAAGGACGCGGATGAAAAAAAAAAAAAAGAGCGCACCAGAGCATTTAATCACCCGAGTCCTTGGGCCAAGAGTATTTCACACATCATTTATCATACCCGTATACTTGTCACGTGGTTCATTAATTATAGCAGCACAGACTCATTAATGTTGACAGGCAGTGTCGTTAAGCGGCCGCGTCGTTACGGAGTTTATGATTGTTGTCGTTACAGGAGGGTGGAAAAAATTAATAGGCCGGCGGAGGGAGGGGTGGGGAGGGAAGTGGCGCAAGTCACTGTCTCCCAAGATTTATGGATATTTTTCCGAGTTGGGAGACTCGTCATCATCTTCAACGATTGAACGCATTCATCGTCAAGATATTGCCAACGCCCCTGATATTGATGACTGCGAATCGATGGCTCAAGTCTTTCTTTAGTGTCTCTTGGAAACGGTCACGATCTTCAAGTATCAGCACTGAGTTTGAAAAAATCGATTTTTCGACAATCAGGGCAATTTATTATTATTATTATTATTATTCGCCGAATTTTGTTAATTCGATCATTTATGCTTATGTCGTTTTCGTTTTTACTTAAACGTCAATTAGAAAAAAAAAGTTATACGATTTTTAATGCGATTTTTCTGCTTACACACACATATATACACTTGCCAGAAAAAGTCTGCACATAGCAAATATTCAAGAACGAAAAAAATTATATTTTGAAAATGATAATAATTTCATATTGTATTTATTTTATTCCTTACACAATTCATTAACTTTTTATAATAATTTATGAAATATAACACACGTTGTGTTTAAGAAATAACAATTGAAATAAAAATAACACAAATTGCTACCAGTAAAAGTTTGCGTACAAAAATAAATATAATGAAATGTGCAAATCAAACTTCAATTAACTTTTAACCACTTGCTCAGTTTTATTAGATAGTAGTTAAAATATTATGTTTTCAAGATTTGTGGCAGGTAAATCACAAACCTTTATAGAGTCGACATTAAACCATATGGGATATATCAACATTTTAAAAGAAAATTTGAAACAGAGCGCACAGGACTTGAACCTAGGATATGACTTTTTGGTTTCAACAGGACAATGATCCGAAGCACACCGCCCATAATGTTAAGCTCTGGCTTCTGTACAATATCAAAATCAATTGCATTCTCCTCCACAATCGCCGGACTTAAACCCCATTGAGCATTTATGGGACTTGTTGGAGCGAAAAATTCGACAGCACAAGATTACCTCAAAAGAAATGTTAAAGAGAGATAATCACAGAATGGAATAACATTTCTTCTGAGGAGACCTCCAAACTCGTCCATTCTATGCCCAAACGATTAACAGAGGTTCTCAGACGTAAGGGTTATCCAACCACCTATTAAAATTTAGTTGAAAGCCAATGGAAAATATCATGTAGAGAGTTAAATTTTAGGAATATTTTCTCCAAATAGTAATCTGAAATACACAATTTTAATAAGAATAGTAAAATACCAAAATTCATTAATATTTTATTTTAATGTAACAGTTTTATCTAAAAAAGCAAAAAGATTAAAAAAAAAGTTATTTAATAAAATAGATCTGATCATAGGCATAGATTTTTTGGCTTTTTAAAATGAATATTTGTTTAAAATATGATTTTTTTTTCCGTGCAATCAAGCAGCATTGTTTTTTTTTAACAAAAATATGTTATAAAAATATATATTATATTAATGCACTGCTTTCCAATTTTTTAACCTTTGTGTCTCTCCTTTATAAAAGGAAATACTGTTTCACTTCTCCTCAATTCATCTATTTTCCACTGTTAAATTTTCGATTTCAAATGCTTTGTTAAATTTAATTTTAATTTATTATAATTAATAATTGTGGTTTATATAATAAACTCAGATTTTTTACTCAAACTTTAGAATATTAAAGTGCAAAAAAAAAGTTTTATTACTTTTCAAATATTCATTATGGGTATTGAAATGTAATGATAACTAACTGATAAATACTTAATTTCCAACAGAAAAAATAATCCAATATTTAAATGGCATAAATTTAAAAATGAAACATAAACTACCACTGTAATAAGCTCATTCTCTCCTTAACACTGTAAATAAAGATGCAGTCTTTATTTACACATTTATTAGATTATAAGTTTTCTTTGTTGTTTAACAAAATATTCAATAACAATTTGTTTGTGTACTTAAAAATTAATTTATGTGCAGTAATCAATTTACAATAAAGCTTATTTAAATTTTCAAAACAAATCGTTATTTATATTTTATAAAAAGTCTGACTTTATCCTTTACATTTTTTTTATGGTTAGATTTATTTATAACAAACTGAATATAAATATTCAAATTTTCCTTTTTAACGAAAAACTGTTTCTATATTCGAAATTACACAGATCCAATTTTTTATGACATTTTTTTTTTTTTTTTCCTTCAAAACAAAAATTGATGCATTAACTGTCAAAGGGAAACCAATATCATGGATAACACTTCGAATAAGTCCTCTCTCAAAACATGTCATTAAACTATTAAGCAGTTTCTGACGTGACATGTCATAACTGCGACGCTGTTTACGTCAAAATATGGCATTAATCTGTTGGATTCTGTGTCAATATTAGCCGAAGACATATTTTTCAGTTTCTCTCAAATAGTGATAAATCGAAAATTTTAAATTCACTCTTTATCTAGAAGCAGATAAAAAATTTTAGGTTTAGAAAACAAAAAAATAATTATACATTCACAAAATAAAAAATCTTGCATCATTTATCAGTTTTCATTGATTACACAGTTATAATTCCTAATTAATTTATATTAAATTGATATTATGGAATAAATATAATTTGGTTTCAATGTAAAAATTCAATTAAAATTCCGCTTTTCAGTATTTTCATATTTAAGTTTTTGTAACTAATACTTAATGCTCAATGTAGGGCGGTATGGACACCCATGACTAGTCTACTCATGAACGGATTGAATTGGGCAAGCTTCGTTGGAATGCAGCACCCGTACGTAGATGTTCGACTTGGCATTAATTTGATTTAATTTTAGCAAATTCAACGTTTCAGGATGCATCGAGGATGATTTAGGCCTACAAAAAGGAGTAGAAAAGTAATAAACACGAATTCCCGTCATATTGGAGAAAACCTGAAAACAGCAGCCTGTCATTCCCATTCCCGGCCTAGACACGAAACCGTTCGATTCGATTTTTTTTTTTTTTTTTCGAGTTTCGAGCCGAGCACCTTCAGTTTTAAAGCAGAGTATGTTATTCAGCAGATCACTGCGACCTGAAACACGCCCGCCAAAATGTTTACATGCAAAGTAGAATGGTAAAATCAAGAAAACTAGATCTTTACATACAAAGTACCAATACAGAATAATAAAAGCAAGCATTAGATGTTCACATGCAATGTAGAATGGCAAAAGCATGCATTACATGTTTACATACAAAGTAACAGTATAAACAGTAAAAGCAAGCCCTAGATGTGTACATACAAAGTAATAATATTGAACGGTAAAACAAGCATTAGATGTATATATACATTGTAACAATCAAATCATTGTAATCAAAAGCTAGCATTAGATGTTATACAAAATAACAATATATAATTGTAAAAGCAAGCATTAGTTGTTTACTTATGTAACAATATTACAAGGTTAATGCAAACATTAAATGTTTGTATTCAAAGTATCCATATTTCATTGTTAAAACAAGCATTAGATGTTTACATATAAAATAACAATGCTGAATAACGAACCAAATATTTATATACAAAGTAACAATATTCCTTTAGCAAAGCTAGCAATAAACCTAAAATCACAAAATTTTAAAGCTTTTTTCCAGCAATTAACAAACAGATAAGCATGTTATGAGTTAAGAGAACGGAGAGTTCTTAAATGGGAAAAAAAGAAGACACCTCTTATCTCACTTGTACTGGACCACAGATATGTGAGCATGGGTTGTTTATTACACGACATCAAAAAAGTCGTGGATATACGACGGTTAATGAAAGCTTCCCGCCGAGATTGGAAGGAAAATGGAACATAATTAGAAGGTAATCAAAATCATAGTGTGTTCCGTCGAGTGCAACAGTTATTAATTCACTTTTGGCTGTTTACTTAGAAATTCAGGATTTCTCAATTGAACAGATTATAAGTACTAGACTTTTAATGATGACTAACTAAGACGGATGGGATGAAGATGTCAAACGAAGACTTTGATTGGTTTTTGAAGTAAGATATCGCAGGGACTCTAATTTATAGAGTTGACAAAATAAGAATATAGAATGATAAAAGCAAGCATTATATCTTTACATACAAAGTAACAATATAGAATGGTAAAAGCAACCATTAGATGTTTACGTACTAAGTAAAATATGAATGGTAAAAACAAGATTCAGATGTTTCAAGCAACAAGCAAGGAACAAAAACAAGAATTAGCTTTGTACATAAAATAACAATATGAATGGTAAAAAGAATCATTAGATGTTTACGTCCAAAGTAAAAAATATGAATGGTAAAAACAAGCATTAGATGTTTACATGCAAAGTAACAATATAGAATGGTAAAAAAAGCATTAGATTTTACGTACAAAGCAAGAATACACTAGATTTTTACATACAAAATATCAATATGAAAAACATTAAATATTTATACAGAAAGTAACAATATTTCTTTAGTAAAGCTAGCAATAAACGTAAAAATCGCAAAATTGCAATACTTTTTTTCCAACAGTTAATAAAAATATAAGCATATTATGAGTTAAAAATGAATCGAGGTAAGAGAATGGACAGCTCTAAGTGGGAAAAAAGAAGACATCTCTATCTCACTTGTAGCCCGGAACGTAGATATGTGAGCATGGGCTGTTTAGTACACGACATCAAAAAGTCAGTGGATATACGACGGGGTTAATGACAGCTTCCCACCGAGATTGGAAGGAAAATGGAACATAATTACAATGTAATCAAAAATCATAGTGTGTTCCGCCGAGTGCAACAGTTATTAATTCACTTTTGGCTGTTTACTTAGAAATTCAGGATTTCCTCAATTGAACAGATTATAAGTAATTAGACTTAATGATGACTAACTAAGACGGATGAGATGAAGACGTCAAACGGAGAACTTTTTGATTGGTTTTTGAAGTGTTGCGACACCACATGTTTTCCACAAGAAGTAAGATATCGCAGGATTCGGAATATTATAAAGTTGACAAAGTAACAATATAGAATGGTAAAAGCAAGCATTAGATGTTTGCAAACAAAGTAAAAAGCATTGCAAGTGATAAAAGCAAGCATTACATGTTTACGTATATAGTAACAATATGAATAGTAAAAGCATGCATTAGATATTTGCATGCAACATATCAATATGAATGGTAAAAAAAAGCATTAGATGTTTACATACAAAATAACAACATGAAACCATTAAATATTTATATGGAAAGTAACAATATTTCTTTAGTAAAGCTGGCAATAAAACGTAAAAATCACAAAATTGTAATGCCTTTTACCAACAATTAATAAAAGATAAGCATATTATAAGTTAAAAATGCATATTCACTTATTACAGTTTTTATAATAAGGAAAGTTCTAAGCGGGAAAAAAGAAGACACCTCTATCTCACTTTGTACTCGGACCACAGATATGTGAGCATGGGCTGTTTATTACACGACATCAAAAAAGTCGTGGATATACGACGGGTTAATGGCTTCCGCCGAGATTGGAAGGAAAATGGAACGTAATTACAATGTAATCAAAAAATCATAGTGTGTTCCGCCGAGTGCAACAGTTATTAATTCACTTTTGGCTGTTTACTTAGAAATTCAGGATTTCCTCAATTGAACAGATTATAAGTAATTGAGACTTAATGATGACTAACTAAGACGGATGGGATGAAGATGTCAAACGAAAACTTTTTGATTGGTTTTTGAAGTAAGATATCGCAGAACTCTAATGGAATATTTATAAAGTAGAGATAGTTTTATATTAATGATTCCAATCCGATAGGTAGTAATGCGATTCGAATTGGAGAATAATTGTATGATGCTCGTGAAGATGATAAGAAAGGAATTCGACGGTCTCCACCTTGGTGATAAAATCTGGATAGAGATGTCATTTAGAGATCTGAATTAAATTGGTAATAACGAATCTGTGATTGGATTACATGATTTTGATTGTGATGTAATTGCACAAATATACATAAAAAATTACAGAGCTGCGTTTTTTGAAGGCTTCCACCTGAGTGATTAGAAGTATTTGTCGGATCAATTCCGATCGGTAATGATGACGAATCAAAGTAATATGGTGTTCGTGTCGTTATGTTAATCAAGCATTTTCTCACATCTGAGCTCTCATCAATCTAACGTTGAATTTTAAAATCGTAGAGTGAAATTGCTTGTAAAAAGATGTATTTTTTTTTCTATTTGTCATCCCTGACATAAATAAAGTACAAATTACGAAGTTTAAATCAATTTATAATAAATTTATTAATCCACATGTTATATAGACAAGATGCTTAAATAATAATAAAATAAGTCGTAATTATGTATTTAATACATAATACCAAAATCCATAGAACATTTTTCTGGTAACTTTTTCTGCTTTTTTAAAAAACCTAAAATGATACAATGATAACACTGTTTTTAAATTAGAAGTTAGCCTCATTATTAATGATGGAAATCGACTATACATTATTTTGGTATGTTAATGAATTTATGTTTATATATTATTATTAATTTATATATTTTTTAAGTATATTATATAATTTTGAGTAGCTTAATTGTTGAAGAAACAATTAATTTACATGCATTAGTTTACCTTTAGTAGTAGAAAATTCCAAGTGTAATGATGACGAATCCCCTATAATATGGTGTTCGTGTCGTTATGTTAATCAATATTGCATTTTTCTCACATCTGAGCTCTCATCAATATAACGTTGAATTTTTAAAATCGTAGAGTGAAATTGCTTGTAAAAAAGATGTATTTTTTTCTATTTGTTATCCTAATATTAATAAAGTACGAATTACGATATTTAAATTTATTTATAATAAATCTGCTGAGCCATGTGTTATAGATAAGGTACTTAAATTAAATAAAAAGTCGTAATTATTATATTTAATATATGATAGCAAAAGCCATAGAGCATTTTTCTGTTGTTATTTTTTAATGATAAATTTTTCATGAACCAAGAGGATGCATTTATACAATAAAATGTTTTTAATTGGAAGATGATTGTATTGATGATGGTAATTGACATATTAATAAAGTAAATATTAATAAATTACGAATTATGAGATTTAAATTAATTTTTAAATAAGTCTACTGAGCCATTGACAAAGTACTTAAATTGAATAAAAAAAGTAGTAATTATGTATTTAATATCAAAAGCCATAGAATATTTTTCTGTTTTTTTTTTAAATTATTTTCTGTTTTTTTTTTAATGATTTCTTACTTTTCTGCTTTCTAATGAACCATAGATGATACAATGATAACAATGAAATGTTTTTACTTGAAAGTTAGACCCATTATTGATGATGGTAATCGACATATCAATAAAGTACGAAATACGAGATTTAAATCAATTTATAATGAGCCTATGGAGCTACATATTATAGACAACGAATTTAAATTGAATAAAAAAAAAAGACGTAATTATGGGTTTACTACATAATACCAAAAGCCATAGAACACTTTTCTGCTTTTTAAAGATTTATTACTTTTTCTACTTTCCAATGTTTTTTTTTAATGATGTATTACTTTTTCTGCTTCCTAATGAACCGAAAATGATACAATGATAACAATATAATGTTTTTACTTGAAAATTAGACCCATTATTGATGATAACAATAATAAGCTTTTGATAACAATAAATGTTTTAATTCAAAATTAGACCCTTTATTAATGATGGTAATCGACATATTAATAAAGTAAGAATTACGAAATTTAAATTAATTTATAATAAGTATACTGAGCCATGTGTTATAGACAAGGTATTTACATTAAATAAAAAAAAAGGTCACAATTATATAATTAATACATAATAACCAATAGAACATTTTTTCGGTACTTAAGTATTAACGATACCTTGGCGACAGACTTGGCGGTTTTTAAGGGACGCCAATCTAACAGCTACAGCTCTGTAGCTGTAGCTGCGGTTGGCGCGTGTGCTCTTTATTGGCGCAACTGTCGCCAAGATATTGTTAATACGTAAGTACCCCTTTTCTATTTTTTTTTAATGATATCCTTTTCTGCTTTTTAATGAGACGAAAATGATATGATAGTAACATACTGTTTTTAATTAGAATTAGCCACATGATTGTAATCGACTATACATAATTTTGACATGTTAATAATTTCCTGTTTAACAATATATATTTATATATTATAGTTAATTTATATCTTTTAAGTATGTTACATAATTTTAAGTAGCTTAATTGTTGAAGAAATCATGCATTAATTTACCTTTCATAATAGGTAACGGAGATGCAGAATTAATACTAGGATCAAATGTAAATTTTA
This sequence comes from Caerostris extrusa, assembly GCA_021605095.1. Classification (NCBI taxonomy): domain Eukaryota; kingdom Metazoa; phylum Arthropoda; class Arachnida; order Araneae; family Araneidae; genus Caerostris; species Caerostris extrusa. Next base: position 45,667 of record BPLR01010397.1, on the reverse strand, counting down.
TGAATTTTATAATAATTAGAATCAAAAAATAATTATAAATTTGTAAAAAAAAAAATATATCAGCAAGTCTGTTTTAATCAATCTTAACATGAATATATTTAAATAAATTCATATGAAATTATTTTTCTAAATAAGTTATTAAAAACGTCATTATTTCGAATTTTTTTTTTTATTAGAATACAATAGCTATATAACTATCTAGAATACTATACCCCAAGGAAGTCGCCAATCTTGCAACCAGGAATATTTTGCCAGTTTCTTTAGGGTTACAATATTTTAACTGATATTTCTTTTTCTGATCAATACGACTATTTCATTGTTATTTTAATGCAGAAATTTTATTTATGTTATTTGCAAAATTTTTATTTATAGTAAATAAGAACTGAAATATATATTCTTTTTAAGTAATTATTCCGATAAATTATTGATTATTCCGAGATTGTTCTATTAACGTATGTCGGCCACTGATATAGAATATAAACAATTTGTATGGTGTTGCCACTCATGAAAATACGAAACAAACAACGCAAACGATTTTTTTACATTAATAACTTATATTTGATTATCAAATAATTATTTTCTTTTAGTGATGTTTACGTAGTTACGGTTTTGTGACAACCATTATTTGAATTCGAATGAAAAAAAAATGTTTATTTTTATTTTTAGAACTTTAGATCACGGCGATAAACTAAATTATTGGAATTAAATTTTTCTGTGATTTTGTGATGTTTCATTTTAATGACGTTGACATAGTTAAAGTTTTGTGGCAACCGTCGTTTGAATTCGCGACGGAAAATTTAACTTTTTAATTTTAGAACGTTAGTTCACGGAAGAAAAAGGGCTCTGGAACATATTAATTTTTTTCTGTGGTTTTATGTTGTTGTTTTTGTTTTCTTCTTTCATTTGATATGGGTTCGGACAGGATTTAAGAAGGCAATAAAAGATCATGATCGCTTCTAACAAAGGATACATCAGAAGAATACATCAGTTATTCTCTAGTTTCTTCTTTTAGTTTTCTCTTTTTTTTATTAATATTGTTCGAATTTGATATCGTATTGAACATGAAATATTTTTTGTGATAATAAAAAGAAAAAAAAATTACATATTAGCGAATAATTTTGGCGTAACTTTATAGTAGCAGCGATTATTATCATTGTTAAATGATACATTTATGTGAGTTAGCTAAACGTAATTCCACATAATAATTTGGTGATAAAGCAATTTAAATTTAACATAAAAGCATTTTAGTAATAAATTTTGACAAAATAGTGATATATTTTGGCGTTAAAGCAACAATATTTGGTGTAAAAGAAAAATAAATTAAAATTTTGTTATAATAGCGGTAAAATTTTGGCGAAAAAGCAATATAATTTGGCGTAAAGACAATTTAGGCATTTTTTTTTTTTTTTTTGTATAATAGTGCTAAAATATGGCGTTAAAGCGATAGCATTTGGCGAAAAGCATTTTGGGAATACAATGTTTTTTAATGATAAAAATTCGGCTATAAAGCATTAGATTAAAAGTTATTTTTTAAAAAATTTCGTTTAGAGAAAAAGGTACTTACGTACTAACGGTACCTTGGCGACAGACTTAGCGTTTTTAAGCGTCGCCAATGGAACCAATGCAGATTTGGCGGTTTTTCAGTGGCGGCAATCTAACGGCTGTAGATTTGCTGAGTTTCGATGCCATATTGTTGTGATACGAAAATGCGTATTTGGGATTTGCAGAAACGGAGCACGATGCAATTTTATTTTTCCAGGAGCGAAATATTTTACCAAAACAACGAAAATGTCCCAATTCCCATAACATGAAACTTTATTTTGGTGAACGTAAGTTTTGGAAATGCAATTTCAGTCAGTGTGCTCATCGTGTGGGACTCCGAAAAGACAACTGGTTTGAAGGAAGCAGAATTCCATTTCGTACAGCTTTGAGATTCATATACTGCTGGTGTGAGAGTTGACGTCGATTAAATTTTTGTGAAAAGCAACTTGATATATCGGATAAAAGATTGGATATAGATTGGAACAATTACATGCGTGAATTATGTGTCTTGGATATGGTGAATAAACCAAAAAAAAAAAAAAAAAAAAGGTAGGTGGACCAGATTGCATTGTGGAAATTGATGAAAGTTTGTTTGCTAAATCGTTGCATTTTTAAATCGTTTTGATTTTAAATGAAGTGTTTTTATATATTTTATTGTTTTGAATAAAAATATTTTGAAAGCGTTTTGATTGTTTTTTAAGTGTGGATTGGCGCCACTTAAAAACCGCCAAATCTGTACTAATTGTCGCCAACCGTTAGTACGTAAGTACCGAGAAAAAAATTTGGTGATAAAGCTCTCTAATATAGCAAGAGATTCTTGGATGTTTCTGTAAGAAAATGATCATACAACGTCGATATGTCTGAAGAACATGAAAACAACGAGAATACTTTACGGATTTTCCCTCAAAAGTAACCATCTGTAGGAATCGAACCCTTTTATCCGTACTATCTTTGTTATAATAAACAGCAATTGTATAAATCGTTAAATATTATTCATATAAAATGAAAAACATAATTTATTATGCACAATTATAGAAATTTAACTATATCATACAAATTCTTCACATGATGAACCTATCAATTACTAATTGAACTTTTTTAATTTCAACCCGAAGCTCTGAACGTTGAATATTTAATCTAATAACTGTGTTTCCAAAATGATTATTTCTCCTTTCGAAACAAATAAGGGCATGATTCTGTGAGAAAATGATCATCCTTCTACTCCAATATGACTGAAAAACATGAAGACAAGAGGTGTTTGGTTTTGTTTGTCGGTCTAGAATCATTTTGTGCACACTTTAGCTAATTAGACCGCGACCTACAGTTTAATGTGGATTCCGAACCACTAACAAACATCCCTGCTGCCACCAGGATTCGAACTGCGGCCTGAAGCCTATGATACCAAATTCCAGAACGCTAACCAATTGGCCATTAGGGTGCTATGAAAACGAAAAGATTACTGTACTTATTTTTCCTCAAAAATAACCATCTATAGGAATCGAACCCTTTTTTACATACTATCCCACTTTATCATAAACAGTAATTATATAAATAGTTAAATATTATTCATATAAAATGAAAAAAATAATTCATTATACTCAATTATAGAAATTTAACTGTATCATACAAATTTTTTGCATAAGAATAAACTTATCAAATAAGAATTAGGTCATTTAGATTTCATTCCGGAGATTTGAACTTTTAATATTTAATCCAACAACTATGCTCCCAAAATAATTATTTCTCCACTCGAAACAAATGAGGGTACTTACGTATTAACACTACCTTGGCTACAGATTTGGCGGTTTTTAAGTAGCGCCAATCTAACAGCTACAGATTTGCTGATTTTTGACGCCATTTTTTAGTGCTACGAAAATGAGTACCAAGAAACAGAACAAGATGCAATTTTATTTTTTCAGGAGCGAAATATTTTATCAAAAAAAAAAAATGTCCCAATTTCCATGACATGAAACTTTATTTTGGTAAACGTAAGTTTTGGAAATGCAATTTCAGTCAGTGTGCTTATCATGTGGGACTTAGAAAAGACAACTGGTTTGTGGGAAGCAGAATTCCATTTAAAACCGCCAAATCTGTAGCTGCGGTTGGCGTTCAAAAGATAACTGCGTGCGCAGGCGAACAACAAGATTGCTCTTTATTGGCGCAACTGTAGCCAAGGTAGCGTTAATACGCAAGTACCCAAATGAGTTTGGAGAAATTCCTCACATGAAAATTCATCCTTCCCTAATACAGCAAGATCAATGATTTTGTGAGAAAATGAAACAATGACAATACAAATGTAGCAATGATTCTGTGAGAAAATGAATATCATGCAACTTTGATATGTCGAACATGAAAACAAAGAGAATGTTGTACGGACTTTTCATCAAAATTAACAATCTATGGTAAATATTAAAATTATAATAAATAATACTTGCTAAATATAAATAAATCTAATAAATAATACTTGCATAAATGGTTTAAATATCATTTATATAAAAGGAAAAAATAAAAATAATTTATTATACATAATTATAGAAATTTAACTATGTCGTACAAATTCTTCACATAAGGAAAAACTGATAAACGACATAACTAAAGAACATGAAATCAAAGAGAATACTGTACAGATTTTCCAGCAAAAGTAACTGTAGTGCTTACTATTTGTAGAGATCGAACTCTATTTTTTTTTTGTACTTTCTAATAAACAGTAATTTTATAATTGGTTAAATATTATTCATATAAAATGAAAAAAAAAAATTATTTATTATACACAATTAGAGAATTTTTTTTTCCTAATGCGACTGGCAAATACTTAAAAAGTTATCTTTGATACCTTAATGCAAGATGTTACTCACTTAGCACTACCCAGGAGTTGCGTGTAGCTCGAAGATAAACCACGGACGCGGAGTAACAATACCCCCGCAACACTCATGTTAGACCAGGACCTACAGTTTAAAGTGGATTCCGAGCCACTACAAACATTCATGACACGGCTGGGATTCAAACCCGAAATCTGTGGTACAGACGCCAGAGCGCTAGCCACTCGGCCATCAGTCCCTAATTATGGAAATTTAACTATATTTATAAATTCTTCCTATAAGGATATAGTCATCAAACACTAATTAGACCTTTTTAATTTCATTCCGAAGTTGTGAAGCATGAATATATAATCCAATAACTGTGTTGCCAAAAATAATTATTTCTCCTTTCAAAACAAAAGAGGTTGGAAAATTTCTTATATGAAAATTCATCCTCTTTAATATAGCAAAAGCAATGATTCTGTGATTCTATGAGAAAATGAAGCAATATCAATACAAATATAGCAATGATTCTGTGATTCTGTGATTCTGTGAGAAAAGGAAGCAATATCAATACAAATATAGCAATGATTCTGTGATTCTGTGAGAAAATGAAGCAATATGAATACAAATATAGCAATGATTCTATGAGAAAATTAATATCATGCTACATCGATACGTCTAAAGAACATTAAACAAGAAGAATGCTGTATGGATTTTTCATCAAAAATAACCCTATAGGAATTGAACCTTTACCATCTGTAGGAATCGAACCCTTTTTTACATACTATCTCACTTTCTAATAAACAGTAATTGTATAAATGGTTGAACAATATTCAAATAAAATTAAAAAAATAATTTATTATACGTAATCATAGAAATTTAATTATATCATATAAATTTTTTACATAAGGATAAACTCATCAAATACCAATTGGACCTTTTTTGGAGCTCTGAACATTGAATATTTAATCCAATAATTGTGTTCCCAAAAATAATTATTTCTCCACTCGAAACAAACGAGGTTGGGAGAAAATTCCTCACACGAAAATTCACCCTGTCCCTAATACAGCGAGGTGACAGGGGGCGGTCATTAAAATGAGGCACGGCCATCGATAAATATCAAGGTCGAATTGGTACTTGGGAAAAGCTAATTCTTGTCACCACTGTCTAATGAAAGAAAGAAGAAGTCTCAACGACCCGAAATGAGATTGCGATGACGATTCCGAATAACTGGCGGGGAAGCAGCAGTTAAGCTGCCAGATTGCCAAAGAAAAAAAAGAGAGAGCCCCGTTGTTTCGGTTTGCGACTCGTTTTATTTGTCTCCGGTTATTTTGGAGAATAGTCGGCCACTTTAGATGGACGAGTCGCCGGAATTGTGTCCAATTACAATAAATTCAGAAGCGTCGGCAATAAAAACGATTTACAGCCGGAGAAAGAGGGTCGTCCATCAAGCGGAGGAGGCTTCTTCCAGCAATTAAGGCTCAGTGCCGTTTGAAGAAGAGGCTGTGTCGCTTGCCACCGAATCGGACGATGTGTCTTCTTTATGTCTCGACGATGCCGGGGAAAATATCGCGCGCCCGTGATGCGCGGATGAGGGGGCGGCCCCAAAGTGAAGCCCCAAGAAGATCCCTTCCAGCATCTGCGGTATTTTTGGACGCTTTTCGTCGCCAACAGTTTAAAATTAAATATATTTTGCTAATATTTAGCTAAAAATTAGCGTATTTTTTTTAATGTAACTGATATGTATCGCTCTTATAAATTTGAATTTTAGTACTAAATAATTTTATGTGGTTAACTTGTTATGAGCATCAGTTCTCTAATTTATTAAAAAGATAACGTCCTCTTATTGGCCTGATGACCAAGTGGCTAGCACTCAGGAATTTGGTATCACAGGCTTCAGGTTCTAATCCTGGCAGTGGCATGGATGTTTGTAGTGGTTCGGAATCCACTTTAAGCCATAGGTCCCGGTCTCCTATGATCGTAGAGTGTCACAGAGCCCAATCAGACTTCTCTCACCCACATCATTCCCAAACTGTAAAAGGGGCAACTCAATTCAGGCACAGTGATGTGGTGTGGTGTAGTAGTAGTAATAGTGGTGGTTCGGGAATCTTTTTTAAATTGTAGGTCCCAGTCTGTTTAGCCCTCGTGTACAAAAGATGACCGAAAGCGAAAAACCAAACCAAAACTGTTCTTTCCCTTTTCAGTTTATTCAATATTTTTTGTTCTTTCCCTTTTCAGTTTATTCAACAGTTCCTTTTCAGTTCTTTTCATTTTAATTTAATAACTAAGTTAAAATAATTATTTTTCCTTTCGAAACAAATGAAGTTGGAAAAATTCTTCACACGAAAATTCACTTTTCTATGATGCAGCAAGGCAAGTCGGTAACACGGTTGTCATTAGTTTAAATCAGTTCTCTAATTTATTAAAAAGAGCTTTCTCTATTCTTTCCCTTTTCAGTTTATTCAGTCAATAATATCTGCTACTTCTTCTGATTTAACGTTAACATTATTGAAAAAAATGCATGTGGAGAGCTTGTTATGAGCTTCAGTTCTCTAATTTATTAATAAGAGCTTTCTCTGTTTTTTTTTCCTTTACAGCAAGGCAAGCTGGTGACACAGATCAGTTCTCTAATTTATTAAAAAGAACTTTTTTGTTCTTTCCTTTTTCAGTTTATTCAGTCAACTTGAAATTACATCTTTTTTTTGGAGCAATAAAATCTGAGATTTCTGATTTAGTATTACAAAAATAATTTTATACGGAGAACTTTTTATAAGCACCAGTTCTCTAATTTATCAATAAGATATTTCTTTCTTCTTTCCTTTTTCAGTTTTATTCGGTCAATCTGAAATTACATCTCCTTTCGAGTAATAAAATCTGCTACTTTTGATTTAGCATTACCAAAATTAGCAAAATAATTTTATGCGGAAAAATTCTTATGAGCACCAGTTCTCTAATTTATTAATAAAAGATATCTATGGTCTTTCCCTTTTCATCTTATTCAGTCAACTTAAAATTACATCTTCTTTTGAGCAATGAAATCTGTTACTTCTGATTTAGCATATTCGTGATGAGTTGTTGTAGTGCTATTGTATTTGTCTTTATGAAAATATTTTAAGAGCTATCCAAGTTTGGATTACATGTAATTCATCATCATCATCATTGGCGCAACAGCCCTATGGTGGGACAAGGCCATCTGCTTAATGGCAGATTTCGAGACAGGAGATGTTTTTTTTTTTTTTACGGGGTAAGGTTAACAGCCCCACGACAAAAGCTCTACAGCCATATTAGACAGGGAACTATTGTTTAAAGTGGATTCCGAATCATTACAATCATCCATGGTACCATCGGGACTCGAATCTGAAATCTGTGGCCTCGAACGCCAGAGCTCTAGTCAGTCGACCATCAGGCCCCCCATTACAAGTAGTTGAGTAAGATAAAAAAAAAAAAAATGCTAACTTCTTGTGGGCAATTAACATGTTATAAAAAGCACATCACATTTATACAGTATTAGTAAATGATAAGGTTGGTTAAGACACTCAACAAGAAAATTTTTTTTTGAAAAATTACTATCTTTTAAAGAAGTGGATGCTTAATACCATTGGATTGGCAAAAAGTAATTGCCAATCCAATGATATCAAGCATCACCATTTAAGTACATGGTAAAAACCGAATGTACTTTCTTGCCAACCCATATCTTTTACTCTCTCGTTATTCTTCAATAGCAACTTATCTCTTAACCCATCTAAAACAATGACTTCGACATTCATTTACAAAAATAAATTAATTAATAAATATAAATAAAAAAGTCAGTTTTACTCAATAAACAAGTCAGTTAAATCACACAAGTCTTCTTTTTCTTTTTTTTTTTGATCAAAATGAGTCAGTAAAAGCAAAGCAGGTTCAACCCAAATTCTTTCCTCCATTTATCCCAGCTGTTTATAGAAACAATGCAGTTTTATTAAGTAAAATGTTCGTTTTCAATTTTATAGAAGAAAAAAAAAAAGCTATTTGAACCAGCAGATTCGAATTTGTAAAATCTCAGAAGAGATTTTTATAATGATAATGGAGAGGTAATCTAAGTCAAAGAAGGTTATCTAAGGTAGAAGTAATACATGTTAATTAAATGAAATATTATCCATTTCTCTTAACTATTTATAGAAACAATACAGCTTTATTAAATAAAATGTTCGTTCTCTTTACACAAAAAACAAAAGCTATTTAAACCAGCAGACTCGAATTTGTAAAATCTCAGGAAAGATTTTTATAATGACAATGGAGAAGTAATCTAAGTCGAGGAAGGTTATCTAAGATAGAAGTAATCCGTGTTAATTAAATTAAATATTATCCAGGGTGTCTATAATTTTCTATCGATTCCTAACAACGTTGTCGATATAACCTTTGCTTGCCATATTTAAACCATTGAAATAAAAGCCACATTTGCTTACTTTTAAGATATGCATTATCTAAATATTCATTAGTTAAACTTAAACGAAGGCGAAAATTAATACAGGAATTAAAGTCTTAAATGTGCGCAGTTGTGGTTTTATTGCAATAGTTTATCGTGATTCTCTCTCTGTCTAAATCTTTTTCATTATACTAATAATAATACTAATAGTATTTCAACAACCGATCTGCCAGTAGGCATACGGCCTTGACCCAACAAAGGGCTGTAGCGCCAATGAAGAATAATAATTTTAACCACCAGGTTCATATTTGTAAACTCTTAAGCAAGATTTCGTTTAGTTACAATGGAGCGGTAATTGATGTCACGGTAGGTTAAAAGGTGGAAGTACTCCAAGTTAAAAATTAAATATTTTCCATATGATAGAGTTTTTATAATTTCCTATCGACCCCTGATCCCAAATAGACCTTAACATTGTTATATCGACCACCTGGTGGCCATTGGTTTAAACGATTGAAATGAAACCTTCAACTACGAACTTTAAGATATGCATTGCATGAATTTTCATTATTTAGATCTTTGGAAATGAACGATAATGTTTTTATATTTTCTCATTCTGCTTCATTCTTCTTTTCAATTTCTCCTAAACGTAGCAAATGAAAAATGAAAATCGCCAAAAAGGCATAGGAACTATTAAATTTCAAATTTCTGAAAAGTAAATTTTGCAGTATCACGATAAAAATAATAATAATAAATAAATGTTTACATAGTCTGTTAAGTTGGCACATAATTTACGCGTATTTAAAACAATTTGTTAAAGCGATGAATAAAGAAGTACGGAAATTTAAATTTTCTTTCCAAATAGGCAATTCTTCATTGTCTATTTGGAAGACAAGTTTCCGTACATATACAAGGCCGAAATAAATATATTTTTGTCAAGTGAAGATAAAAATCTTCCAATGGCTGCAGTCATTGTTTTCAGGTACGAGAAGACTGGATAGCGATAGGGACAGCTTTTGTGAGTGTATAGTCAAACTGCTGGTGGGAGTTTTCTAGGTTTCTCTTCTACGACCCACAAATTATTGATTGGTAATTAACTTGCCTTTCTGTTCATCAAAAGTTAATCAATGTATACTACGTGTATGAAACACAAAATCGCTGATGTGTTTAAAAAAACCCTCTATCAACTTAATCAAGTAAAGACTTCCCCCAAAACATGTTGTTGTAACTAATCCTCAGTGTCCAGCAGCGTAGGACGGACTCCCACGAATATTCTACTCATGGATGGATATAAAGGGAGCAGCTTCTGTTGTGATGGAGCACCCGTAAGTAGAAGTCTCACTTGGCTCCGTGTAGCTGAAAAGGAGGGCGGTGCCTTCCGGAGCACCTTTAAGAGAAACTACCCCGTATTTGCGTATCGTATAAGAGAAAACCCGAAAACCACTCACCAGGCAGTCTGATTAAAGCGGCAAGGTCATGAACATCACAAATGCCATCAAGACTTCTTGTTTTTTTAAACAATGTCTACAACAACGTCGCCAGATTGAACATCTGCCCTAATCTCACCAACGACGCACGTTACCACTGAGTCACAAGTCGGGAAAGCCATGTTAATGCTTTTACCAATTACAACCTTTACTTCAATGTGGGAATATTTCTGTTGCTATTTATTAAGAAATTTTAGTGAAAGCTTTTATGTGTGAAAAATTGAATTTTCAAGATTTCTTCTTGCATACATGACAATGTTAATACTTCAGTTAACTAACATTACTTGATGTAGTATGATATTTTTTTAAAGTTATTCTATTGTAACACGTTTGAAAAAATTAGGAAAATGTTCATAATCCGATGATGACGAAGCTATTGCTGAAGAGTCCATCATCTGATGGTGGTTCAATCATTTCCAAAACCAGCTGTGATATTTTTCACAGCTTTTCATAAATGGTAATAAATAGCAACTAAATTTCATCTATTTTAAAAAATAGATCATAAGAAACCATTTCAAAAGCTGAATTAAAAGACAGAAGATAATTAATCGACATTGAAAATTGCATTTTTTTCTAATAAATAGTCTATATTGCATTTAATAAGTAAAATAATTAAAAATAAACACTCAATCACCGAAAATTAAAAAAGTCTTTAATAAACGGAGACATAATCGATACATTTTATAAAGATTCATAACAATAAATATGATCATATGCATCCCTCAATCAAAACAACCTTTCTAATAAGTATAAGTCCTCTTTTATTTATTAAATAGATTGAGCGTGAAAATCTTGAAGTGGTACTGATGTTATATGGTACGTTGCACGACTTACAAAAACGCCATGCTCACAAAAAATTTGCCTAGTTCTTGTAAATACATTGGTTGTGTTGACGATTATACTCACTATTCTGACATTTTTCGGCAACAGGAGTACCATTGGGGATAAGACCTCTTAATCTCTTCATCTTGAATAAAAATTTATGGTTAGCTTTTTCTTAAATGACGCAACAGCTCATGGTTGACCAAGTTCGTCTGTTTACTGGCAGATTCCTAGCCCTGAGATGTTTTCTTTTTACGGGGACAGGGTTGTTGGCCTACGCTATACAGTCATAATAGACCAAGACCTACAGTTAAAGTGGATTCCTAACCCCTACAAACACATCTCTGGCGCCGCCGGGACTCGACCCCGAAACCCGTGGGACCAAGCACTAAAGCACTAGTCACTCAGCCATCAGGTCCCCTTATGGTTGTCTACTTAATAAATATTAGTATGTTGATGAAAATAAAGTTAATTAAGATTAAAAATAGAGTACTACTAGAAAATAACAAGAAAAAAAAAGAATTTAAAAAATAAAAAATATAAAGTTTTTAATTTAAGAATTCGGCACAATTATGGACCAGTTGTAGATGTCATAAACATATAACACATTGTGCATAAGAATAAAAGGTGCAAAAGGTTGCATGATGAATAAATTCCTTGAAATAAAAAGTCTATTCAGATCCAATAGAAATATATAGAATATTTTTAAATACCGTCAAAGATTTTTGTTTCTATTTGATCATATTTATTTATTTTATTTTTTTAGGATAACTATTCTGTTCCTTTTGTTTTAATAAATAAAATCGTTTCTAAGAGAATTGAAAAGGAACAGAGATTGATCTTGAAATCTCGATCTCGCGTCAGAGATTCGCACCTTGCCAACATCGCCAATAAATGCTCTGATTCGACTCTTCTATCCGTTACAGCCCGCTTCTAATCCATACTATAACTGGCATCTATCACTTCTTAGAATGCTTAAATACGTTTATTTTTCATGTCTTCTCTTTAATCAGCTGTATACATTTTAGTAAGGCAGTGGTACCTCTGTATACGTCCGCTTTGGAATAAGTCCAATTTGATATACATCTTGTCTGTCCCGGAAAATTTTGTTTGTTGTACAACCTTATTTGGAATACGCCTCTCGCGTGAGTTAAAATCTTTGCTAAATGGATGGATGTCAATAACTTTTCAGCGAAGTTCTACCGTAATAAAACACAAACAAGCCTTAATAACACTGCCTGGAAGGACCAAATAACGTCGCGTTTCCGAAACATTCTCGTAAGAGGGCAGAAGTAAAAGTTCTTTGGGTAGGTTTTTAATCAAAGTCCAATATGGCGGTCTACAATTATGTTCAAGTACAGAAAGCAGACAGGAAAAAAGAAAATTGAAATTGGTATATTTTCATTTATGCGTGTATTTCTTTTGTATTTACATATTTTAATATTAAACAGTATTTAAATTAATTTATTACAAATCCATCAATAGATAACATGCCAGTAGCAATAGTATTTTTTATGGAAAAGATTAATCTTTTTTTTTTTTTTTTTCTTTATTTTTATGGGGAAAATTCATTTGGTATAAGTCCAAACTTATGAAAAAATGGAAATGAAATGGATTAATGAAAAATGGAAATGGAATGAATTATGGACGTAAGCTGAGATAACACAATATCTCACTATTCTTAAAGTTTAATGAATATTAAAAAAAAAAACAAAATCGTATTGGACTTTTGCATATCGTAATAAGTTTATATTTTAATTCTATTAAAATATATGCACGTGAAAGTATATATACGTTAATCTGAATCTATTTCAGAGAGAAACAAGTGTATATTTATAGAGTGTATACTATATACAAGTGTATATTATACATTCAGCAACAAGTGTATATTTACATTCAGCAACAAGTGTATATTTATCAATCACAAATTTAATCACACATTAATTTGTAATTAAATTTTTGGAATTTGTTTCTAAGATAATTATTAATTTAATTTAATTATTATAATTAGACATGAACAAATAAATTTTTTTGCAAAATTTCAAGATATCAAATCTATCTAAAAATGTAATAAGCATTCTAAAATATAATATGGAGATCAAATTTATAAATTTCGATTCTTATACTGATATTTAGTAAAATTTTAAAACAACAGAAATGTCATAAAAAATTAAATAATAAAAATAGTGCAACATAAATAAAATAAAATCTTATTCTGCAAAAATAAATCCTCCATGTCTTATTATAGTGACTTTTATAGTTAAAATTCATTAAAATAACTTAGCAAAAATGCATCATAACATGCAATCATTTTTATTTTAATACATTTATAAATTTTGATTCTTATACTCATATTTAGTAATATCGTAAAACAATAGAAATTTAATAAAAAAATATTACAACATAAATAAAATAAAATCTCATTCTGCAAAAGAAAACAGAATCATTATATAATTCATAATAATATTGTTTCATTATATAATTGAATCCTACTAAATAAAGATTTTTAATTTTAATATTTTAACTGTTTGTTTATAAACTCCAGTTACAATGTAACTTTATTTATACAACAAATGAATTCAGAATAATCTGTAGGAAAGAAACTGCATCTTATTATTCCAACTACTTTTAAAACTATACGTGAAATTAATTTAAGACCATAAATTGATTATAGCAATGAATCACTTTTAAAAATTTACATTAAAAATAAAAATAGACTGCATCCTGATTCTTATAATATCCTTTTATTTGTTCCCCAAATATCACATTTAAAAAAATGAGATATGATATTATCAATTTTAAGCTTTACAATCTTCTCAAATTAAGCCCTTTTTTTCTCATCTGAATTAAAAATATTTCTCTTACATGCATACGGTTGGCTTTTAATAAAAAGAAGAATAAAAAAAATTCGAAAGTCGTTCTTAATTTTAATATTCTAAGGGAGGTAACGTTCGAAGTTAATTAACAAGATTAATGATTTTCTTAAAAGTAATTATTTATAAGTTTAAATAATATGCATATGAGAGAATGGAGAAGTAGAGTTTGGGTAATAACAGATAGAATCATTAAAAAAAGATTGATGATGGTTATAAAAGGAAGTAATCAATATTAAAAGATAACTTGTTATAAAAGTAAATAGTGATAATGAGATAGAGAGAAAAGGAATATTTTTCTATTAGATATTATAATTCTTAACAACTATGATGAAAAAATGCATCATAACATGCAATCATTTTCATTTTAAAATATTTATAAAACTCGATTCTTAACAATATAAAACAACAGAAACAACATAACAACAACAACAATATAAAGCAATGGAAATTTTCATCTTTAAAAGAAAAGTTTTAAAGTAACGAAATAAAACTGTATCAGCCGACTTCTTATATGAAACCTTAACTATATTTTATGTTATTACTACCTACTAATCATGGGGGCTTGTAGTGGGCTTGCCCTCGTTGCAGTCACTGCTTTCAGAAAGGAAGAGACTCGGTGTCGAATGTGACAATGCATATAAAGCATCTCGCATTGGTAGTCAAGCTGAGTGGGTGGAGTTTTCCTGATTTTCTCTTATACGACACGCATATGGGAGAGAGCTACGCCTAAAAATGTCACAGGAAGACAATGACTTAGTGAGCTGTTAGCATCATACATCAGGTTCACAGATGTTCAAAAACAATAATAATAAATAAATAAAATAAATTTTAAGAAAACGATGGGTTAGTATTCAAAAGTACTTGGTTTCCTTTATGCAATTGAAAATTATAGTTATTTTATATACGTATAAAAAAGCCCGACTCGTGGATCAGTGGTAACTTGCGCCGCTGGGGAGCATTAAGCCTGAGGTTCAATTCGCTAGCGGCATTGTTGTAGATACTGCTTCAAAAACGAGGAGAATCGATGACGTTGGGTAAGTTCAGCATCTTGCCTCGTTAGTCAGACTTCTTAGTGAGACTTTTCCAGGTTTTCTCCCATACGATACACAAAATACGAAATAGTTCCCCCTATAAGGCACTGTCCTCCTTCAGAGACTCGAGCCAAGTCAGACTTCTATCTATAGATACTCCATCACAACAGAAGATGCCCCCTTTTCCTCCATCCATAAGTAGACTACTTATGGGGTGTCCGTCCCGCGTTGCCGGACGCTGAGGATTAGTCACAACAACAATATATTAAAAAAGTTAATAGATTCAGTGGAGAATATATATCAAAACAATACCAATAGCAAATCATGCTGGCAGGTTACTGTCTACCAGATTTTCTCCAATATGACTAGAAATTCGGGTTCATTACTTTTCCACTGCTTCTTGTAGGTCTAAATCATCGTAGATGCCTCAGGGAAACAGCGAATTTGCCAAAATTGAGCAGTATGATTATCCAATAACGTAATTCAGTGTTCGACTTAAAAAAAAAAAAAAAACAAAATTTTTTTTTTTTAAAGTTTTTTTTTTTTTTTTAAGTTTCTTTTTTTTTTTTTTTTTTTTTCCAATGTATAAGGGGCAAATTTGACAAATCTAATTTAAACATATTTATAAATATATACTTCATAAATATTTTATAAACTATATTTATAAATTGTTAATTGTATTTATATTATTATACTTGTTTTATAAAATATTTTATAAACTTAAAAGGAAATATAAGCATTCCTTAAATTTCAGAATCGTGTCTCTAATATTTATTTTTGGTCTAAATATGAAGTTAAAAATTATACTAAATCACTGTTTGACAATGTATAAACTAGGAAAATAAAAAGGAAAATTTTTAGTCTAAAAAAAAAAAAAATTCCCGTTTTTTATGCAGTCACATCATCACTGATTGACTTCAGATTCCAATCATGCGGTGTCATGGATATTTATTTGTTAGTGATTCAGAATCGGAGCCTGAATGGTCGATTGTCTGGCACTTGGTGCGACAGGGTTTGGGTTCGAATCCCGGCGGGGCCATGGATGTTTGTAGTGGTTCGGATTGAAAATTTTCTCTCAAATGCACTAGATTTTAAAACTGGTTTTAGATTACGGAGAGAAATTTTAAAAAAGCATTTTATTAAAGTTTTTTTTTTTTTTCCTCGATTGTTGATGTTAGTTGTACATAAATGCAGAATTGTTTTCTTGGATTCGCATGAAGAAGTTTCAGATGTGCCTGTCGTTCCTTATTAAATTCATCTAATTCTGAGAAGTAGAGATTGCACGGTTAATGCGTTTAAAGATAAGATAAATATAACTTGATTTGCTTAGCTTTTTTGTATTTTTTTAAAAACCTTTTTCTCAATTAACTTTTTGCATTTGAAATTAATTAATTTAATGTCACACTTTGGATGTGACGTCATTCGATTTTGCTGATATTTTGCATATTCAACAATACCTAGCGCGTACTCTTGTTGGTTAGATTGCAGTTCGCCCACAAGAGAGAACTGCAGAAGAATGTTTTTGTACGGGTCCTTCTAAAAACGACTTGTACACATTTTTTGTTATATGTGGAGGGAGCGGAGGAGGGGGAATGTCAAGCAGAGTATACCGATGACAACTAAGCAAATTTGCCGAAATGAGTTTCTGTCTGCTATTCTAAATGACTTTTAATTATGCTAAAGAGAATCAAACCATAATCTCTTTCTTCAAAGAACTACGGCGGCTTGGTGACCAATTGGCTTGAGCTCTGATCTTTGAACCACAGGCTTCAGATTCCAATCATGCGGTGTCATGGATATTTATTTGTTAGTGATTCAGAATCGGAGCCTGAATGGCCGATTGTCTGGCGCTCGGTGCGACAGGGTTTGGGTTCGAATCCCGGGGTGCCATGGATGTTTGTAGTGATTCGGAATCCACTTTAAATAGTAGGTTCTGGTTTAATATGACTGTATAGCGTTGGGTGTAAGTCTGACAACCCTAGCCTGTAAAAAGAAAACATCATCTCCTGTCTCGAAATCAGTCAATAGGCAGAAGGTCTTGGTCCACAATGGGGCTGTTGTTCCAATAAAGAAGAAGAAAAAGGTCATGTCCACTGGTATGGTTAAAATTCTAGAAAATCTGACGTTACTTAGGAAACATCCAGAGAAATCTGCTACTCTACTTACAAGCATTGAATGTTCTAAAGGAGGGGCAGCCTAGTGGTCAATGGGCTAGCGCTCTTGTTTTGGTACCCCAGGCTTCAGGTTCGAATCCTGGCTGTAGCATGGATGTTAGTTAGTGGTTCGAAATCCACTTTAAGCTGTAGGTCCCGGTCCCTCGTGTGCACAGATGTTTAGCACTCGTGTGCGCAAGATGACCGTAGAGCGATAAACCAAACATC
Organism: Caerostris extrusa; assembly: GCA_021605095.1. NCBI lineage: Eukaryota > Metazoa > Arthropoda > Arachnida > Araneae > Araneidae > Caerostris > Caerostris extrusa. The sequence continues at coordinate 28,325 of BPLR01010397.1, read as the reverse complement.
TAGAGGAGGACTTTCGGGAATAACTTTCTTCCACATTTGCCTTTTGAGTCGAGAATATTTTGAAAACTACCACCGGTCAACTTGACTGTCGATACCATATTCTCTGTCATCATTACCACCGAGTCTTCTCGTTTAAAGAGTGCTATAAATTCATTGTGTCTGATTCAATCTAAAAGAGGAACATCGTTAAAAAAAATGAAGACTAAAAATGCAAATGCACCACAATCGGATTCCAGTTTTGGCATCAGGATCATCCGGATAATTGAAAAACCGGCTCATCGTCCGCAACTCGAAAAGAGTGGAAAAACTGCGTAATTTGCAAGAAATCCCCCTTTTTCACAACGTTTGGAATGAATGGGACGGAAGGAGGCTTTAATGGCTTTGAGGTACGAGGGCTGGAAACTGCGCTGGACGCAGAAGAATGACTGCAAAACCTGGCAACTCTCCCGCCTATTTGTATCAAATGAATGTACTTATTGTAACGACTCTCATACATTATGGCAACTTTTAAAACTGCCATTTTTAGGGTGCCTCTCGTAAAACAGCCGGTTCTGGGAGAGGAGATTAATGGATGAAATTTTCGTCGTTCGTATTAAGAACAAAAGAGGGAAAAAATAAAAGAGATTAAGGAAAAACCTTGTTCTCACTTTTTCGCAAAAGATACTGACTTGAGGCGAATGCTCCTTTCAATTTTTTCGTGCTTCTTTAGCTTTGATTTTTTTCTTAAAAATATTTTTGGGAAATTAGCTAATTAATCTCGAAAATTGTCAGCGGGCATGCAATTCGGTTAGTTTTATGACCAGTTTATATATTTTTTATAATCTATTAATTTATAATGAAAATGATTTTTGTCTTTTGAATCTTAAAAAAACTTTATTATTATGTTGTTGTTCTAATCTAATAATTATGACAGTGATGGCAGTTAAACTTTATGCCATAAGAAAGGGCTGCACTGCTGTTACTCATTTAGCACTAGTCAAGGGGTACGTGTAGCTTGAAGATATGCTACGGACGCGAGTAACATTGTCCCCCACAACACTCTACGATCCTATTGGGACCGTAACCTACTGTTTAAAAAAGGATTCTGAACCACCATGGCACAGCTTTGATTCTAACCTGATACCTGTGGTACCGAGGGCCAGAGCGCTAGCCACTCGGCCTATTATTATTATTATTATTATTGCAAAAAAAATGCAAAATTCCGTGGATTAATGTTTAAAAATGGAAAATTCTGTGGATTAATGTTTAGAAATGCAATATTCAGTGGATTAATGTATAGAAATGTATAATTCAATGGATTAATTTTTAGAAATGCAAAAATTCATTGGATTAATTTTAAAAAATGCAAAATTCCGGATTAATGTTTAGAAATGCAAGATTCAGTGGATTAATGTTTAGAAATGCAAAAGAACAATGGACACAAAAATTATATAAGAAACACTATTATTTTACACTTGCATGAAAGCTTGTATGCAATTTCTACTCTTATTAATAACTTTATATTACTTCAGATACATATGTTAAACAACATTTACAAATTAATTTTTTATATCGCTTTGAAGTATCTAAATGAAAACCCAAATTTTAAGTATTAAAGTGAAGTAGATCCATCAACATAATGGCTTTGATGTAATTCCACTTTTTATTTTTTTTTCCCTAAAAAGAAACATTTAATCATTGGCTTATTTTTTATTTTACTCAATATCATTGATATAATATATAACTTGCGACTTTCATACCAATGATTTAAAGGTAACTGCATTATAAATTCATTGATTTGAATTTGTTAATCATATTTCAGAATAATGATATTTTCCCTCTTAAACAATGGTACGTTATTTTCATATAATTTCTTTTACTCGAAAAAGAATACATTGTATCCAAGTTTTAATAATTACATTCCTGTAATTGTTTTTGTTAAAAAATGCTGTCAATTTAATGAAAGAGAAATGGTATATGTGTGTGTGTAGTATACGTATATACAAGGTGATTCAACGGTCATGGGTCAAACTTTGGGAGATGGTATTGCTTATTAAAACTTACATTCTTTATATAGGATTGTATGGCCGGAAGTGACGCATTGTGGAACGAACACACTTTCAAATAAATGTCTCGCAACAGCCAGACACAATGCGCCAATTGATGCCTGTCACATGACGAATTTCAAGTCCTATGGCTGGTAACCCCAATGAGCACTCTGTGTTTGCAACTGTGCTTTCATTTCAAATGACTCAACTGAGGACCTCGTTGCTCGATTATCCATTGCGTCTAAAAGCTTGTTCGAAATGCCTGACATCTTTGAAACTTCTTTCGACTCTACCAACCATATATTACAGTTGGTGGTCGCAATTCTGAGAATTTATTGTAAACATTGAATCAACGAAGCATTTTACAATGATGTTGTGAATAATAATGGTTTTCTTTCGTGTCTCATTTTTTTTTTTTGTTTGTTCCTTAATGTGTCACTTCCGACCATACATTCCTATACAAAAACAAAAGTATGTTAGTAAATTGTACCATCCCTCTAAATTTGTCCCATGACCATTGATCTTTTTGTATATTCAGACACACACACTTATATATATATATATATATATATATATACATGGAAAGGTATAGAACATCGATAGGAATTAGAAAACACATAAAAAAGCAAGGACCAAAAGCTGATAGATGGCGCTGTATGTGAGCGGTTAAGTTGGCACGTTAGGTTAAAACCAATGTGCGATCAACATAAATTGTTTCACCAATACTGAGTTGGTTAATATTCATTTCATGTATGCTATGTTATTTTGGAATAGCTGCGCTGTATGATTGTATTGGGAAAAGCACGTAACTAATTGTAGTTCCAACAAGATTGGGCCCGATTTGCGACTTCTTGTTAATATACATTTAAGTGTCTGTAAATTGGGCGTAATGACCCTGTCGCATAGCCACCTAGATTTATCAATTTATCTCCTATTGATTTTTTTTATGAGGTGCATTCAGGAGCATTGCCTATAGAGATGATATCGACGTGTCACAAGAAGTAGTGCGAATCACCCTAGCTACAGGTATAATGCGGGTAACGGCCCGTTATGTGAAAAACATGCGACAGTTGATGCAGCAGAATCCATCAAAATAAAAAAAATGCAATTATAATGTCCAGAACAACTGTATCAACCTCAGATTATATACATGTATATAACAGATCAAAAAAGGAAAATGTACAAACAAATTTATATTTACTCAGTTTTGGGAGTGACTGTATTTAACACAAAAAGTAGGATATTGTATACAGTTGGTCCCAAAATTTCTATATCTAGAACTTGTAAAATGTTGTACTACAAAACAATAATTTTTTTCAATGTTGATGTGATATATTTCCATCCAAAGTGCCAAATATATATATATATATATATCTTCACCAAATTTACAATTCTCAGAGAAATAATAAGCACGGTATTCAGTTGTTAAAACGTAGTCACACAGCTGAATATATACATCAAATTAATATTTCTATAGCATACCCGTTACATAATATTAGCAGTGTCCCGCTATGGCACCATTCTTAATTTATTGGAACTTTTTTTCATTTTATTTTTAAGCTGCCAAAATATATCAGAATACCCATGGTACCTTTCATAAAAATAAAAAAATTCTCCAACTACGAAACAGCCCTAAATAGAAATGGATCCATTGCTATACTATTTTTACCCATAAAATATATGGTTATTGCTTCATTACTTTCAATTATGGACATTTTCACTAAAACATATAATTTAAAAAAAAAAAAAAATTTCTTTCACAAACTTTTTTTTTATACATAATATTTATTTACAAAATAATTGAGTAATTATTAAACAATTTAATGAAAAAATTAATTCAGAAGAAAAATTAATGTAAAATTGTTTTAAAAGATCGTCCGGTGAAAAAAGCAAAGGCAATTTTATTTCGAAGTGAAAATAAGATTTTTTTAAGAAAAGAAAATCGTTCGAATTCTACAGTTTTTACTTTTTAAGATTACTGTTATGTGTGTTGTTCTTATATTAAATTCTAAATTTTATGGGTAATCTGTACATCGACCCAGCAGATTACATTTTTTTTTTTTTTTTTTTATCCTCTTTGTTATTCAATTGTTTCCAAACTTGATACTGTTCATTGGTTTAGAAAGATTAAAATGTTTCCATAGCTGAAAAAAAAAAGATCCTAAACATTATTTTAATCCAAAGTCTCTCGTTATCACTTTTAAGTCTCTATCTCTTTTGTTTCTCCTCAATATCAGCTTCACTAATGAGTCTTGCGTTCTGGATTATGGTCACGAAATCCGCTTTTCTTAATCAATTCATTCACTTGACAGATTAAGCTATTTTTCAGTTTATCAGTTCAGATATCGATTATGTAAGTTTCGTAGAGTTTTAATCTGAATTTTTCTTTAATTAATTAAAGAAAAACGATCTTTTTCACAACACCTCTTCTTGAAATATCAACTAGAGATCTTGTTTTGCAATGTTTCTAAAGTATTTTTTTATCCATGAGTTTTTCCAATCAGGGAAGAAATTTATCTTTTATCTTTCTACCCTTTTTTTTATCATTTGATAATATAGATTTTTTTTTTTCCTCTTTTTAGGGGACTGATGGTTGAGTGGTTTACACTCGGTACCACAGGTTTCGGGTTCGAGTCCTGGATGTTTGTAGGAATCCACTTTAAATCGTAGGTCCCGGTCTTATATTATCGTAGAGCGTTGTGAGGATAGTGTTACCTTGTCCGTAGCATATCTTCAAGCTACACGTGCCCCTGTAGTACTAAATGAGTAAGAGTGGTGCAGCCGTTGCTTATGGCATAAAGATTAACTGTCTCTGTATTACCAGCTGCATTAGAAGAACATAATATAGATTTTCAATACTTTTACTTCCAATGCGAGATAAATAATTATAATTAAAACGTATTATTAAATTCAAATGCTTCAATCATTGAAAAATGCTTTATTAAAAGATATATTAGATCTGTCAGAATAGAATCTTTTTTTTTTTTTTGTTTCACAGTTAATTTTAAATTATTAATATTTTATATGCGGTTCGCGATTTTTATCCGCTTTCAAAAGTAATCATGGAAAGCTAAAAGGCTGAAGATCTCTGATCCTACTCAGTAACAATAAGCTATCAAAAACATGATCTTAAATTCTATCAAACTAATACACAATCTTATATTTGAAATATTTTTTTTATTTATTCGATGTTTGCAAAATATCAGTTTCGGAATATTCTGAAACCTCGTTTTGATTCGCTATCCGTGAAAATAATCACAAAGCATTGCAGCATTAAGTAATCCAATAATTATAAACATTTTTTTTTAAATCGTTAGTTTTTAGATTAAAACAAAAGGCATGTTTACAGCGAATTTCACTTACTTCATAACAATTTCTTATGCAAATTTGCTGCATTTTTTTATTTTTATTTTTTTACTCTTAATTACTGAAATTATTATTTTTCTCTTGTTTATCACAGTATAGCTAGTTACAGTTGACTTTACTAATAATATAGAAAAACAAATTAAAATTAATTGTATCTGATAAGGCATGATTAACATGCTCAATTTCTAATGTAGGGAACTGTTTTAAGCCCAGTAAGGCAGCTAAACCAAACTTTTCCGTGTTATGTCTAGGATTACAATCTGTAGACGAGAAAGTCCTTTTTAAGGAATGCAAACTCCCCAAACACAACTCCTAGCAGTGTTTATTGTCATATCCCCTGAAGATATCCAAGAAAATCATATATACTTGTGCTCCCGAATAATATTTGCTATGTTGATTGCCAGCTCGAGTATAAATCCTCTTTCGAGGAATGGTCCAAACAATGCATGGCGGCTGCAACAGTTGGACAGTCAAAAACATGATGAGGAGCAAGCTCGATATCAGGGCAGTTGCCACATTTTTGGTATTGTTTAGCGGTATCAGCAGAAATTTTCGTATTTTTGTGGCGATTCATCCTTAATCTTGTGAAAGTAGGAGCTGTTTTTATGTCGACATTTAATTCTGTAATTTGGTATTTAGTTTTAATCTTAGAAGGAATTACAAGTTCAGGTTTTGCCAAGGCATTTGCATTTATAAGGGAAGTAGGAATGGCAGTCTGATCCAGACTTCTGCCATTCTTCGCCAAAGAATCAGCAATTGATTAAATTCCAAATCCACGTGAGCAGGGATCCATTGCAGGATACACATTCTGTGCAAGCAATGGATTTGTTCTAAAAGAGACATAAAGCAGTGTTTGTTCCAAATTGGAAAGGTTCGACTTATCTCCATAAATCTTCATCTGAAATAGATGGACAATAAAGTTAATGAGTAATCGACAAGTATCCTATACATATGTGATGTGAAAGGGAATGAAAATGCTGTATTTTTAGAGAGGGCTTAAACATTCAGAGCAACAAGAGTTTGTTTTTTGGAATACAGTGCCAGGGTTAAGGTATGACTTCGGCCCTTACAAATTGCCAAATGAAGATGAGAATATTTGTAATTCATAACTATGATCCCTAATCATAACCAACAGTGCTCTACACTATGACACCGATAGAGCAATATGATGCTCGGAAATGTATTCAGAAAGAATGAATATAATATAATATGAATTCGATGACTATTGTAATACAAACTAATCCAGAAATAATAATGTGCCAACAAAAATATTGCCATTTTAACAGTTTCTCGTACCATCGCATTTTCTCGTTTCATTACACCTCAAAATGATAGTTTAGGTCAGGGGTCGGCAACCTTTGAGTCGGAAGAGCCAAAAATTACAATTTACAAAATTTCAAAGTTTTTAAAGAGCCACAAATTTTTTTCTTGCCAACAATAAATAGTACTCGCATAAATTTTTTTGATAAAAAAAAACTAATCTATTTATTCATAAGAAAAAATATCTATTTATTCATATATAAGTAGTGTTTTTCACAACAAATTAGATAATATATATATATGGTATTATTAGATAATTATTTATTATTTAAGTAAAAATTAAACATTTACTTACAACACTAACTTGTATTTCAATAAAAAACAATTGAGCAAACAAATTCAATGGGAGCGATGGCATTTGCATGGTTATTCAAGTAGAAAATTTAAACTTTACTAAACAATGTAACTTGTACTTAAAATTAAAAAACCAATAACATACAATTGAGCAAACAAATTCAATGGGAGCGTTGGCTTTGCATGGTTTTAGAAAGTTTGATAAATTTGGCTCATAACTTGTTGTTTTATGTTTCAAACACCACTCTAAATTTTCATTTGTTAGTTGGCTTCTTACTTTACTTTTAATTATATTCATGCAAGAGAACGCTTGCTCGCACGAATATGTCGATCCGAAAATAGTTAGCACTCCAAATGTCAGCTTCTTCACCTCACTGTAGCAATCTGGAAGATTATTCCATGCGTCGAATATAAGTGCCTCAACTCGCGGTATTTCTTTTAAAGATGTCCACTTTTGTTGCGTTACGTACATACATTTCTGACCTCCAACTCTTCCAACTTGCTTTTCAACTCTGTAAATTTTCCACTCCACAAAGCTTTACATTTTAAATCGATCAATTGCATTTCTAGAGATCCAGTATCAATTCCAAAATGGCTCAATGTGGATTTCGTTACTATTTGTGTTGAGAGGATTTACTATGAATGCTAGAGTGGTTTTGAATTGCTCAAATCTGTCAGCAAATTCATCTTTAATTTTTTTTATAACTGTGCTGAAGTACCTCGTGCCAACAGTTGCACTGGTTTTATCACGAAATTGCTTTAGGAATTGAAAATGAAGTAATTTACCGCTCTGAATATCTTCTGCAACAAGAATTAATTTTTCTTCAAAACAAACCAATTCTTCTACCAAAACATAGGCCCTTTCCTTTCTGTTTTTTAGATTCAACTCTTTAATTTCGCTGTGATATCCACCATAAAGTAAAATTTGTGCAACCTTTTGTCGTTCTCTAATTCAGGGTGATTAATGCCTTTTTCATTTAGGAATGTATTTATTTCATTCAAGCGCAAAGCAAAAACGTTTCAACACCTTACCTTTGGAAAGCCATGCACTTTATTGTGAAGAAGGAGGTCTAATACTGAGTCTCCATTTCGTTTAAGAATTCTTTAAACTGACGATGGTAGAGTGCTTTTGACAAGATGCTGTTAACAATCTTGATTACCAAATTCATGACCTCAACTATTTCGGCCGGAAATGTTTGGGCACAAAGCGCTTCTTGGTGTATTATGCAGTGAAACGTAAAAAATTTCGTGTTTATTTTGCTCTGAAGAATCGTTGTTGCCCCTTTTTTTTTTTCCTGTCATACTTCTGGCTCCATCAGTTGCTATTGAAACGATTTTATTTAAATCGATCTTATTGTCTTATAGGCATTTTTGCACGGCATTCGCTATATTTTCCCTTTAGTTTGTCCCGAGAGCGATAGCAATCCTAGAAGTTCTTCTTTGGACCTTGGGAAAACATATACACGACAAAAGGGCAACTTGTGCCGTGTCTTTTATGTCGCAAGACTCATCTATAGCAAGTGATAAGGCAGAAGAAAGTTGAATATCTTCCACCTGCAAATATGTTACATTTGAAGACATTTTAGCTGTTCTATCTTGTACTATTTTAGCGGAAAGTGGCAAATCTTTGATTTTTTTCAAGATTTCTGGTTTGTTTTTTTGAAATCACGAAACAGTTCTTCAGATGCACGTAGGAAGCAATCTTTGACATACTCACTGTTACGTCGAAACCCATGTCCCCTCTGCTTAGGGAGGTCAACGCCCTATGTCCAGAAAAACATCCTGTCTGTGGGGGTGTCTGGCGGGGGTGAGGTGACGGGAGAGAGAGAAAGAATGTAAGAGTCAGTTGAACTTCTGCAACCAAAGAGAAAGGTTGTGTGGGCAGTCATCTTCGAGTTTGATGGCTGCATAAGTAAAGGAGTTGAAACTCAGTAACCAACGAGAAGGTTGCGTGTGGCAGTCCATCTTCGAGCTTGATGGCTGCATAAGTAAAAGAGTTCAATAAGTGTAACCAACGAGAAAGGTTGCGTGTGGCAGTCCATCTTCGAGCTTGATGGCTGCATAATAAAAGGAGAATTAATTTATACAGTCCATTTATGTCTGTGTCATTCTTCGTGTCTGTGTCGAAGATTACTTGAGTTTATTTTTGTGACCGAGCTATCGAACACCCTCACCATCTGTGAATGGTTTGCCTTTTTTGCAATTTCTAGTGATACCACGAAGCTTACCAGATTAACATTACTTGTAGATTGCGTCCAGTTACTTAACATGGAACTTGATTGCTGTTTTTGATTTTGAGCTCGTCGACAGCTTTTTTTTCGTTCTTTTGCCGGCTGAAATATAATTGCCGGCATAATGAAATATAATTTATCAAAAACATTTTACAACGATATATAACAATTAAAAATACTTACCTAAATAAAATAAATAGGATTCTTTAATAATTTAATTATTAAAATAAATAATTTAGACACGAAACACTGTTTATCTCACGTACTGATTTACTATAAGTACATAGTTTCGTCGCATCTGTGGTCGCCGTGTGCGGTGATCGCCGACTGGCAAACGGACTTGCCAGAACGTGTTATCACGGAGCAATCTGCACATTTTTTGTTTTTTTTTTTTTGACAAATATTGGATACTTAGTTTACGAGTAAAGGTGTTATGCCCAGCTATGCCGAAATCAATGAAAATTTTTTTTAAAAAATAAACAATATAAATGCAAATACCTTTTTACTTTGATTCTCAGAGTTCGAAAATAGGTTTATTAAATAACAATTTATGGGTACTTACACTTATATTTATTATTTTAACGCTAATTTTTAAATAATAAAAGTTATAAAATAGATAAATAATGAAATTGGTAATTTATTAAATATATATTTTAATAAAAACTCTTTCGCGGTAATATCCAACAGTAGAACTTTGTTTTTCTTTTTTGGCAATTCTTACTGTCTTCAAAAAGTAGTTAGTTATCTTATTTGAAAAAAAAATATGTATATGTATTTTAAAACATAATACTTATTATGTTACCTACCTTTAACTCGGTTTATTATTATTATTATTATTATATATATATACACTGAAGTGACAAAAGTCATGGGATACCTCTTAATATCGTGTCGGCCCTCATTCGCCCGGCGAAGTGCAGCAACCTCAACGTGGCATGGACTCAACAAGTCGTTGAAGTCTTCTGCAGGAATATTGAGTCATGCTGTCTCGATAGACGTCCATAATTGTGAAAGCGTTGATGGTGCAGGATTTTGGGCACGAACAGACCTCTCGATGATGTCCCATAAATGCTCGATGGGGATTCATGTCGGGCGATCTAGGTGGCCAGATCATTCGTTGGAATTGCCCAGAATGTTCTTCAAACCAATCGCGCACAGTTGTGAAAACCCGGTGACATGGCTTTGTCATCCATAAAAATCCATCGTTGTTTGGGTACATGAAGTCCATCAATGGCTGCAAGTGATCTCCAAGTAGCTGAACATAAGCATTTCCAGTCATTGTTCGGTCCAGTCGCACCAGAGAGGACAAGTCCATGCCATGAAAAAAACAGCCCACACCATTACGGAGCCACCACCAGCTTGAACAGTGTCTTGCTGACAGTTTGGGTCCATGGCTTCGTGGGGTCTGCGTCACACTCGAACCCTACCACCAGCTCTTACCAACTGAAATCGTGACTCATCGGACCAGGCCACGGTTTTCCATTCATCTAGGGACCAACCGATATACTCACGTGCCCACGAGAGTCGCGCTAGCGATGTCGTTCTGGTCAGTAAAGGGCGCTCGAGTCGGTCTTCTGCTGGAATAGCCCAAGAAAGCCGAATTTCTTCCGCACAGTTCTTAACAGACAAAACCCAGTACGTCCCACATTGATTTCTGCGGTTATTTGACGCAGTGTTGCTTTGTCTGTTAGAATTTACGACTCTTTGCAGACGTCGACGGTCTCGGTCGTTAAGTGCAGGCGGTCGACCACTGCGCTGTCCATGGCGGAATGTTATGCCTGAAATTTCATACACACTCTTGACACAGTGGATCTGGGAATGTTGAATTCCTAACTATTTCGAAATGGCACCCATGCGTCCTAGCCCCAACTAACATTCCGCGTTCAAAGTCTGTTAATTCCCGTCGTGCGGTCATCATCACGTCAAAACCTCTTCACATGAATAACTTGAACAGAAAATGAAAGCTCTGCGAAAAGCACTGCGCATTTATACCTGTTCTACGCGATGCTACTGCCATCTGAAAATTTGCATATTGCTATCCCATGACTTTTGTCACTTCAGTGGTGGTATATGTGTGTGTGTGTACATACATAACTTTAAGAAGATAATTCGCTTCTAACTCTTTTACTTGAAACAACAAACTATACGTCACAGCCAAAGCATTGATGAAGACGCAAAATTGTCTTGTGTCGAAAGCGAATTAAAACCTACATAGAAACATCCGACGAAGGCGTCATTCGAGAGCTTCCGATGGACTGACGACAGTGACGACGCGTGTCACGGGGGAAGGGGTGCGGTGAAAAGAGAGTACAAGTGGCTGAGAGATAGAATCGGTGCATAATCCTCGTTAATCGATTCAGAACGATTTTTAAATGTTTTTTTTTTTTTTTGATAAAATAAATAATATTTGCGTATGGAACTGAAGAGCCGCAGCTTCACATCCAAAGAGCCGCAGGTTGCCGACCCCTGGTTTAGGTTAAAAAATAACCTCCACATAGGAATTCCACACTGCAGTCCTTTGCACAAACTCTTGTACAAATTGACAATACCACGCATATTGCATTACTATTATATTGCTTTGCTAATATTCCAAAAGCAACTGATGAAGCCATGTAGATAAAATACATATAATTTCACAGTGATGTCGCATTTCATAGTACATTCCAAGATTTTCAATTTATCTTATTTTTGTGATCACTGTTTCTACAGTGGCAAGATATTTTTTTTATAAGAGCAATATATTGCAGAGTAAAAATCGCAAAATAGGGGCAGTTTGGATTTGGCGACTTTTTTTGTCGCTAAATGGGCGAAATAGCCAAACGTGATAATCAAAGTATCTCTTAATGCCTGATTGACCATGATTAATTATGTGGTTTTGATTGGCTAGTTTTAATGCTACGTAGTTTACTTCAATTACTGGAAAGCTCTAGAAGAATTAGAAAACGCAAGTTTAATTACTATTCAGTTCATGGAGCTGCCGCCGTTTTCGTTTTCGTGTGCTGACCAAAGTCTTTCGATTAGTGATGTCTCAGATATGGGAGAATTTTATTTTGGAAACAAATACTTCAGGCATTTCTTAAAATTGAAGTAAGGGTGCTGCAACAGGGGATATGGAATGTAAAGGTAAGTTAAAAATTATTGAATGGTGTATGTTTGAAGTTTTTAAGCCATAATTGTGAAAATAATGATTCCAACGGTTATGAAAAATAAATCTGATGGATATATACGTTATGGTACAAATGGATGGATATATACAAGCGCAAAATACAAAGAAATCCATTCATCAAAATTTATGGTTCCCACAATCAAAAATGAGTCTTGTACGATATTATGGAAATTGCATATTACTGGATCCTTAAGACATTCCACTGTGGGATATAGTTGATGAGATTGAATAAGAACTTAATATTGTGACTGATTGAAGAATTTTTATAGAGATATCTGTATAGATGTTATTATGACAGAGAACATTATTCAGGGTGGTATACATTCCAACATGACCTACGCAGTTTAATCAAAATTTCAGCATCCTCGGGTAAGTACATTTTTCCCTAAAATTTCTAATTTTTAAGCATTTTTCTTTATTTTTTATTCATATTCTGCTTTGCGAAATAGAGCTATTGTGGTGGGGTTGCACTTCTCTTCAATTATAATAGCACCCATCATTTGGCAAAAAATATTTTTGACGCCAAATCCCAATATTGCAATTTTATCATTTTAGCATAAAAATCTTCTCTCCCTCATTCAAATTTTATAATAGTTTCAGGGATGATTGTGGGTACCACTGATATTTTCTGAATTACAGTACCTCTCCTTAATCCGGCATCATGGCAATGCCGGATTAAAATACAAGTACGAAATCAAAGATAAAAATTTTAAGGATTAAAAATATACATATTTAAAGTGTTTAAATGTAAATGTTTAATGTATACTCATACAAAAACATGTATTACATGCATATTTTATACACAAAATTTGAAAGAAATGTCAATGCTCCATGTAATATGTTGTATTTTATCATAACCTACAGAAATCACATGAAATTTTCATATATGATATAGATTATACACTATCTGGAAGAAAGTGACTGGACACCCTCGACAAGTAGAAAAGTCGACAATACAGCTGACACATGCGCAATAATAGGTATCACGTGTCAGCCATATCCTATAAATGCTCTGTGGAGTCGACTAGAGTTGTTTTTTGTCAAGATGCCGCCACGGGAAGAGTTGTCTGAGTTCGAGAAAGGTGTGTTGGTTGGATTGCATCTTGCCAAGGTGTCAATTAGGGAGATATCCGTCTCCGTAACTGCTCAAAATCAACTGTAACACGTGATGTGTATCGCTACAAGACTGAGGGACACTGTCAGAACAAACCCTAAGTGGACGACCTACAGTTCTCACCAGCAGGGACCGGCGGGTGCTCGGCAGGGAGATTCGAAGTAACCGTCAAACATCCATGGATAACATCGCTAATGAGTTTAGACAAGCTACAGGTGTGGCCGTTTCGACCAAGACTCTTCGTATCGAGGCCCATAAGTTAGTTTACACTGGACGTTCGGCGGCCCATAAGCCTTTTGATTACGAGAACCAACAAGAAAGCGCGCCTTCGATGGGCCAAAGACTACCGTACTTGGACTCTGATGACTGGAAACGCGTCCTTTGGAGTGACGAGTCATGATTTACCCTTTTCCGTTCCGATGGACGTGTTTGGATATGGCGTTTACCAGGAGAACGCCTTTTGCCCGAGTGTGTCGTCCCAACTGTAAAGTTTGGTGGAGGAGGATTGATGGTATGGGGCGGGGCTGGCCCACTGGTGAAGGTTGATGGTGCGATGAATGCCGATAGATACTGTGATATTCTCGACAATCATGTCCTTCCTACCTTGTGGGCAACGTACGGTATGGATGATTGCTGGTATCAAGACGACAACGCAGCATGCCATGTTGCAAGGAGGGACTCTTTGATTGGTATGTGAACAACAACGTTAAACGCATGGAGTGGCCGGCGCAGAGCCCTGATCTTAACCCAATTGAACATCTCTGGGACGAATTGGACCAGTCGGTTGAGTGCCTGCTCCACACTCCCCAAAAGCAAGCCTGAACTATGGAACTTCCTGTTAAACATTTGGAAGGAAATTCCTCTTGCCACTATGGCTAATTTAGTGGAAAGCATGCCCAGAAGGGTTGCAGCTGTGATCGCAGCCAAAGGGAGGCCCTACCTAATATTAATTTTAATAAATATGGGTTTATGTCATCATAGTGTCGTGTCCCGTCACTTTCTTCCACATAGTGTATTTAGAAATATATAAATAAGGCAAAGTGAATCAAATAGAACAGTCATATTTTAGCTTATACAAATAATAAGAGTTTTCAATAGTCATCTATACATATAACTGAAAACAGGTCAACCCTCCCCTCAAGAATAATGCATTCATTTTGCACATCTCATAAATTTCATGTCAGTCTGATATTAAATGATATTGCAGTTTTCATAAACATATGATATATATCAATTTTTTAGAATAATTTTTCAAAGACTCTTAATTTCAAATAATTTGTGTTCATATAAAATAGATTTCAGTAGACAATTAATTACACTTAATTTAAATAATGTAATACACTTTTTTATAACTTAATATCGATGGGGCCTATATATTACATGTATACTCTTAAACAGCCCAATCGAAGGGTGATGAGGGAAGGACAGTACCTGCTTCAAAATTGAGGAGACTTGATAACAAGAGAAGTAAGAATACAGGTAAAAAAGCATCTCACAAAGGCAGTCAGCCAGGCTGTCTGCTGGGAGTTTTTCAAGTTTTCTCTCATGGTATCCTAAAAATTCCTCCCAGAATGTCACTGTTCTCACCTCATCTCCCATCAGTAGGCTGTTTATGGAATACATAAGTGATGCACAAGCCCTCTAATGTTCAATATAAAAAAAAAAAAAAAAAAAAAAAAAATTATCCATTTGTAGAATTCCATTTCATTTACTCATATATTATCCTATAAAATATGAATAAAAACATGTTTTTTAAAAAATATATTTATAGAATTTTCTTCCTGAACTATATTGTAAATCAAAAGAACAGTTTTTTTCCCTGTATTATTTCTATGAAATGAGCTAATTTGTTTTCAATGCCATGAAGAATTTAAATTGAGTTAATACATGATTTAAACATCTTACAAATATATTATTTTGTGTGTCTCAAGTGTCATATTTGAATCTTAAAAAATTTAAAAGAGTATTTTGTGATAAGAAAAGTGAAGCATATTAAGAAATTGCCATATAAAATTTGTAGGATAAACTACACTTTTTTAAAATAGAAAATCATTGTACAGACTTTATTGAAAATTTTATAATAAATAAATTATACGATATATAAAAAGTATATATTTCAATGCATATGAAAAACTCTGAAAAATAATTTTTACACTGACATTTCAGTACATCATTTCTAATGAATAAAAAAAAATAACAAAATAGCATAGAACAAAACAAGTCATAAATTTAATTTTAAATACTAAAAATTTATATTATAAAATTTTTATTTTTTAATATTTTTACCAAGTTTCATTAAAATTTTTATATAAAGAATTAATTATATATAATTTTAATTAGATAATTTTTATTTTTTATGATCAGAAAAAATTATATGCAGAAAATATATTTAAGCACTTGATTTGTAAATCAAGTAAAATGTCACAGCTTTTCATACATTCATGTTGTTGTAGTTGGTGGTGGTGGGTAGAGCTGGGATCCAACTTTCTAATAGCATGTCTCAAGAGCAGAATACCAGTAGGTGGCATACCTCCCTAAGAATTAAAAAAAAAAAAAAAAAGAACATTCACAATAAATATCAATACAGAAAATGAAATTAATTTATGAGTCATCCATAAAATTTACAAATCTGCACTGACCTCGAAAGCTGTTTACAGAATATAATTTGCAACATAAAAACATAAATTAAAAAATGAACATAAATTGGTAGAATTGCACATTAAATAGCTATTTAATGAATTAACAAAATTTAACATGAAGCATGATTTACACAAAATAAGACTTTTGGGTAAAAATTAATTAAAAGTGTTGTAATAAAGACCTCTTGCTGTTATGCATTGATGGATTCAACTTTCTATACTGCAATTAAGTTGGTTGAACAAAATAACATAAAGAAAAAGTAAAGGCTACACATAAAAACAACACCTCAGAGGAGAACTTAAACCCGACTACGATCTGACATATGGAGCAAGGATCTTATCTCATTATAATCATAGTTCTTCTTTGACCACATGTAGATCTATGAGACCATCCAGAGATAATAATTTTGATACTATTTTTTCTATCCCCTGTAATAGCTGCATTTACACTAGGACCCCTGAATATTACATTACATTTTTAGATGAAATAAATATAGAAATTCAAACTCTTTTACTATGAGGATGACTGCAATTAGAAAGAAATATTTCATAAATTTGATTAGATATGAAAATTAATATAATTGTTAGAAAAAACGTAAAAATTTTTTTAATATTTATTTTGAATAAATATGTATTTTGACTTTTTAGTCTATTATAAATAATTTTACAAATCGAAATTCTTCTTAATAGCAATTAAGTATGACTTGAATTTAGTTATGAAAATTAAATTATTAAATTATGAATTGAACTATTGAAAATCTACTGTAAAACTTTTTGAAAATGCATTCATTATTTTGAAAATTAATATTTATGAGACTTATGGAAATTAAAAAGAAAAATAAAAAATAAAAGTTTGAACATATAAAAAATTATTTACTGATGAAAATCAATATTTTGAAGGAAAAAAAAACAATTTGTAAATAAAAATTTGAATAAAATACTAAAAAAAGTAATCTTTAAATAAAGACAAAGTCTCAGTTAATGATCATCATTTTTTAAATAAAGTCTAATAAAGCTCTGTTTAAATATCAATTAAGATATTATTGATATTTATAGTAACTTATAGTATAGTATAGAATAGAATATTTATAGTATAGAATGATTTTATAGTAAATTTAAAACAAATTTTCTGAAATAAGTAATTATTAAAGATACCAAAAATTTTTTAAATACTTAAAAATTGAAAGAAAACTATATAACGATAAAACTATCAGTAACTAAAACAAATTTCAAATACAGCAATTAAAAAGGTTGTTTTAATGCTGTGAATGTTGATATAATTCACTATTTTTATATCTTATTAAATTTAGCATAATATCATTTTAAATCCCATTTACTTAAAATTAAAAAAAATTAAAATAATCATGCATACTGTTATGGAAGCAAATTGAAGAACTTTTTTAGATGCTGTAATGGCTTCAGTTGTTTTTTCAGAGCACAATCTTTCACGAACATAATCAACAAAACTCTGTAAATAAGTCACCATTGTAAAAACATTATTAAGTTTTAAATATTCATGAAAAAAAAATTTTTTTTTTTAATTTTGCTCTATCTTTGTATAAAAAAAAAATTCAGAAATTTTTAAAACTTTGATTTTTATTTTCTATAAACTTTCATTCATTGAAAATCAAAGTAAAAAAGCGGATTATTTAATAGTTAAATATAACTAAAAACTAAAATAAACAAATTTAGTACAATTTTTGCAATTGTTTTCGATGAATAAATTATTTTAAATGAATGAACACATTTTTATACATTAATATGTTGAAGTAAGGGGATAAAAAACTAACCACTTTTATGTCCATAAAAAATGCTAATAAAATACTGATAAACGATACAATTGTGCTAAGCTCCATGTCTTCATCTGCTGCTTCCAAAACTAAGAGTAAAATCATTAAATTGTCAGTTAGTTTAATTTATAATCAAAAATTAATTTACAACCAAATGACAAAACTTGCAGTTTACCTAGCTTCATATCAGGTTCTTCAGAAGTTTGAGCATCGTTAGCATCTTCTCCATCAAGATTTGGAGTAAGAGATTTAGATTTTACTTCATTTATTTTATTCAGACTGTTTATAAGCATCTAAAAATACATACAAAATATTTTTGTTAAATTCCATAATAATTTTTTTATTTATTTTTTAACGAACTGCAATTAATACTCATTTAATTTTTCTACCCCTTCAATGTGTTAAAAAAAAAAAATTAAGAACTTAATAATATAATGACCTTTCTAACAAATATTGCTTAAGAAAAAGGGTACATTTTCATGGGTCATACTGATAGGTCATTGATAAAATCAATATAACCCCAAGCAGTTAGTATACTTAAAATGAAGGCAACTAGGTTTGCTTATCCTTTATGATCATGTAGGATCAATGAGATGGTCTCTCATATCTAGTCACGCCTACAAATGATATCCAAACCAATCTCAGGCTATTATTGTATCTGCGAAAAAGCAGGAAGAGGACAGTTCTCCATTCTAAACTCTGTAGCCCCTTGCTGTGTGCCATGCTACTTTTAGTGTAGTGCTATGAAGTTGAAAGAGCATTAACAGTTGGGTGTCTAACTTGTAGTTTAATCTCATGCCTTCTAATTGCTTGTGGAGACATTGTGGGGATATCCTAGACTTGAATGTTTTTTAATTTTGCATGCAGTAGTGAAGAGATCATTACAAATCAACCTCCTAAAGAGATGGTCTGTCTATTGTAATTTGTGCAAAGAAAAGTAAACTCTATAAATGCATTGTACAATTGCAGATTGCAAAAAATTTTACAATTGCATATTGTAAAAAAAAAAAAAAAATGCCTTGAAGTTAGTACGTATTTAAGAAAAGATTCAAGAATGGTGAAAATCACAGTTAACCGATTTCTAAAATAACAATTACAATCAATAGAATTAATTCTATCATGGACAACAAGAAAACATCCATCAAAGTAATGGAAAATTATAAAATACTATGTAATATGCTATGTTATGATTTTACTTAAAATTTTTATTGAATTTTATTTATTTAAACTAACTGAAATTCTATTCCCACAACTTTTTTATGTTACTAATAATGTTAAAAACTATTTAAAGTGAAAAGAATATATATAAAATATAATATAATAATTACTTATTAATAATTACGTACATGTAATGCAAGTACATAAATCTTTTGTTTATGTATGTAGATCCATAATTAACATTTCAGAAGAGATTTAAGATTATAAAATGTTAAAAATGTAGCTAGCAATTAGACATTAGATTTCAGATGTTAGACAGATTTCTGATCAGAAATAATATTTGTTTTCATGAAGTAAATAGTAATAAATGATAGCTAAAAATGAATTTACCTTTAATAAGGCTTCAATGGAGTGAATATATTCACCACCATTAATCTGAAATTTCTTGAGGCACAGTAAAACAAAAGTTCTTTTATTTGTTGGGGAAAAGTTTATCATTATTTCCAGAGCCTGCAAATTAAAAGTATTTTTTAATTTTAATTTTACTTAATAAAATATTTAATGATGAGACATTTAAGTAATTAACAAAGACATTGATTAAACATATATTACAAATTTAAAAAGAAAGAAAATAATAAATAATAACAATTATTATATTACAAACTATACTCTGTTTTACAACTAATAATAAAAATATTTAAGTTAATTCAGTAAAAATTCAGCAAGAATTCAGTGATAGAAAAAATAACTTACAAGAACCAAAATATCAAAGCGTTTCTCTTCTGACTGATAATATGTTTTTAGAATGCATATCATTACTTTTTCCATTAATCCTTTTATATTTGTAAAAGAGTCATATCGATCTATAAAACAAACCCATTTTTAATGCACACAAAAAGTTTTTATTTTTACTTATAAATATTATATTAACTGCATTATTCTAAAAAAGTATTCAGATGTATTTTTAAAATTAAATATCTTTCTTTATCAATATTTTGAAAAATGAATGGATAAATAAATCAGCAACATGAAAATAATTTAAAAACAGAGCTAAAATAAACTACATTCAATTTGTACTGAATTTACATGATGAATAAATGAAGATATGACAAATTTACATGATGAAAAACAATTAACTTTTTGCATGCCAGTGTTTCCAATCAGGAATATCAAGATAAACATTGCTTAAAATTAAATTTTCAATTATATTGTGTTGTAAAAATTGTAGGTTACAATAATCTGAAAAAATGGCAGTCAATTTTCATGATGCAAAATTTTCAATTCATGTAAAATCGAAAGAAAAAAAAACCCTTTATAATAAATAAGTAATAGTTGATTCAACCAAAGATTAGTTTTACATAATTTATTCAAAAACGCAATTTTTCCAATATAACAGAAATGAAATAAAATGAATTCTTACCTGGATTAAAGGATAAAATAGATAAAATTTTTAAAATTGAAACTAAGGTGGTTTGATGAAATACAAATAGTGATTTTTCTATGCTTAGACAATTATTTTCAGAATTATCAATTTGGAACAGGAATGATAAGCACCAGCCAAACAATCTGTAACAGAAGAATAAATTTCAATATAAGGATGGATACTTTTTAAATTATGTATGCTAAAAACAAAATGCACCTACCCAGTAAGACAATGCAACAATGAAAAATCTTCATGATCTAATGTCTCACAGGGCAAATCTGGATCCATAGACAGCATCTTAGAAATGCAGAAGTAATATATATGATTCAATATCAAAGCAAATAATAAAGGTTTAATTTATTTTCACAATTGATTCTTGAAGAATGCTTTCTTTACTATTAATATTCATACAAGCCTTCAACACAAAATATCTAACATGCTTTCATATACGTGGCAATTCTTGTATTAAAAATATATTGTTTTGCATACATCAACTAAACTAATTTGTATTTTCAATGTACTGATGATTTTACTTTTACTTTATTTATTTTTTAGTAAATTGCATTATATGTTAAGCCATTGCACAATTTCTTTTCTAAAGCATTTTAGTATTTAAAATTAGCAATGTAAAACAGAATTTTCAAAGAAAAGACAAGAAATCAGAATACCAAAAATAAGAACATTTTTTAAGCTTCTTAAATTTTAAAATAAAAATATTTCACTTCTAAGGATATCACAATATATTTTGTACTTTTTTTATATTGTTTTAAAAATATTAATAATTATAACACTATAGTAATATTATAGTATTTTTTAAACCAAGAAAAGCCATAACCCATCTTAAAGATGCATCATCAGTGGCTAACAATCTTATGGTGGGTCAAGGCCGTCTGCCTATTGGCAGATTTTGAGACAGATGTTTTTTTTTTTTTAACAGGGTAGGGTTGCCAGCCATGTGCCCACCTCTATAGTCATGTTAAACAGGGATCTGAGGTTTAAAGTGATTAAGATACATGACTAAGATAAATTAAAACTTTTTTTTTTTACATTAACATATTTTATAATTGTCTAGGATTTCTCTATTTATACTTTTTCTGTTTATCCCACCAAATAGGATGCCATTTAAAAACAAAAACATGTCCTAAATTAGTGATTTATAAATGACTTCACTGATTTTGGATGCTATGTACCAAATAGACTTTAAAATCCAATCACTTCATCTAATTATACTTTGTGATTGGTGTTGAATAAGTTTATTTTTTTAAACCTTTTTGCCATTAAAAAAATTATTATGTAATATATTTGGGTATACTAAATGGTGTAATAAATAACATTAACCCTGCTTATTTAATAACATATAGCTCTATTTACATACACAAATTTATTCATATTTAATTATAGACAGAGATTCATATTTAATTTCAAACTTACCTGTTAAGAGGTATCAAATTATTCCTAAGATTTGATGTATGCATTACTGCACTTTTACAATGATTATATATTAGAATGATCTCACTACATACCTTCTCGCCCAGCATAGTCACACATCATTAATTGTTAATATGAGAAATAACTTCCTATTCCATGAGTCAAAATTTCCTTTTAATTTACCTATCATTGTTATTCACATATATTACTCTTATTCATTAATATTTGATAATAATATTGTAATTTTATTTCTGTTTGATATTCATGCTATTATTTTTACCTGCATAACATTCTTTCTTTACTTTTGGTTTAATTATTAATTACTTTAATTTTTATTATTTTTATATTATTTTAATATATATATATATATATTAATTTTTCAATTTATTCATTATGAACAATAACTCATATTTTGTAGGAAAAATTCTTGGTGTGATTATTTGGCAAACATTTTAACTAGGCAAAAAGTTGTTCAGGCTAACAAATAAGTACCTAAATATTTTAGATTTTCCTAAATGAAATAAATATTTCATTCAATCAGCAATTATTTCATTAACAATTATTTAACACATTATAATTTCCCAAAGACTTCAGAAAATAAATAAAATTTAAAAAACACCTCAATTTAAATACTGCATAGTTCTAAATTATTTAAGGGGATCAATAGAAATATAAGCATTGCAAAATAATAAATAAAAAAATAAGAATTTGTTTTAAAGAAATTTATAATAAATGGACATAATAGAAAATGCATATATATATATATATATATAGTTCATTTTTCAATACATGATTTTCAGTTCCAATCATTTTTACTTAAATTTAAGATTTTGCATTTAGTAGAACAAATTTAAATTTACTTACGAATTTTAGAAACACACACACATCTATATACACAGAAGATATAATAATTTTATTAAATTTCATAATTTAAATATGTGTAAATTAGATATAAAGTTCAATTATAAAATTTCTGCATGTAAACATTTTATGTACAAGTTTTTAAATCCTCTTCAATAAAATCCATAAAATCAAAAACAACATCAAAAGGGAAGGAAAAAAAAACTAAAAAAACTTACATGCTCTAAAACCTGTAAGCACTGATTGACCATATGTGATGGAGAACTCACAAGTCTGGATATATAATTTTCTTCCTCTGTAACAAGATTTTCCACAACTATTTCTTGAGTAGCTTTGCCAGCTGTAGAATATGGAAAGTTCTGAAAAAAATTAAACTCGATTTTGAAAGAAATCATAGATAATAATTAAAAAAGGATATATAAAACAGCAAAATTTTACTAGAAAGCTGAAAAGCACTCAAACTCAATTATTCATGTAAAAATAAGTAAAAAATTGTTCCAGAAAGAAGAAATATTCAAGAAAGATAATAAAAATGAAAAAAGATATATTTCATAAAAATAAAAGCCAGGAAACTGGCAAGAAATATTTTTAATTATTTATTCATTCATTCTAAATCATTTTTATCAACATGTATGTGTTGTCCCTTATAAAAAATGCCTACTTTCATTATTTGAAGCTACTATAAGTTCCTTACTTATTTTAAAAAAGAATTTCTCATTTTCTTATCACATTGAAACTTCATGCATTATCTTCAATTAAATGAAATTTTTTCAAAAATAATTTTTGCTGACACTCCTGGAAAAAAATATCCAAATATATGCAGTTACTAATAAGCTTCACTCAAATTTTAAAGTTTTTTTTTTTAAATGTATATTGTTATGCAGATAATAAATAGTAATTATGGTACTTTATATAAATCTTTAATTGGCCTAAAATTAAAATTTATAAATTTAAGTTTTAAAAAGAAACTGCATGTATAATTTAAAAAGAATGATTTATGGGAGTTGAAACGAATGAAAATTAAAAATGTTCCACTAAAAATTTTAAAACTGTGTCTTGCTACTAAATGAATAAACAATTAATGTATTTTCACAACACAAGAATTACATAATGAAATAAAAATTTCATTTTAAAATAAATATTTAAATTTTACCACTAAATTGTATTAAAATTTAAAATTACTCACTCATGCCAAGAATGAATTTTAGTGTTCTTGGTGTATACTTATATTGTTCTCCAGCTTTACAGGAAGATAAATTTCGCAGAGATGAACAACATAATGTAAGAACCTATATAATTAATGAAAAATATAATTTTAAATTAAACAATAATTTTCTTTTTTTTATTTTTAAAATAAAAATAGATATTTCCTTTATTCACACACTTACAATTAAAATTAAAACTCTACAATATAATATAAGAAATTTATAATTCAGTACATTTCAGAGATAAATATTTATTTAAAAATATGGGTTACTTGTAATGCATTAAAAACATTTTTTATTATATCATTTAATAAGTTTGAAGTAAAGAAGGGATTTCTGATTTCCAGATCAGAATTTTATCCACTTCCAAATCTTTTTTGAAATTTTATGTACTGTAACTTTTATTAACATATTTTGAAAATTTTTTAGATAAATTCAATGATTTTTATTGAACCCATCAATCTATAAAAGCAATTTTTCCATAAAAATATTTTGTATCTAAATTGCATTTAAAGAAAATAATAGTACCAATTTTAACTTGTAACAAAGTATTATAGAATAGCTAAAAACAAGCAAAAGAAAATTGTGCATTATCACAAAGATACTATGTTTGAAATACATTAAATCTTATTTGTTCTTAAAAATAGAATAATTTCTATAAGATCTTTCTTTTATTATTGATCCAAGACAGCTTTTTATAAGTCTTTAGTGTTGAGAACTTATTGGTATGCTGCTAAAATCAATCACTACCTTTGCTATTAGTTATATTACTGATGGATACAATTTAATTGCCTCAAAATTTAATTTTAATGTTAATTCCTAGAAATATGGAAGAATAATTTTTATAAAAGATTCAGAAATCTGATTTTTTAAATCCACTCCTAACTCCTTCGTCAGCTTGCCTCCTGACTCTAAACCAGAAGTGTTGAAGTAAAAATCACAAATGCTTTTTAATAATTTAAAGAATAAAGAATGTTTTCTTTTTGACAATACAATAAAAAATGTAATTTTCCAAAATGCATAAATTTTTATACATATTCTATGATAAACAACGAAGTTTTCAGTGGGATAATAATTAGAGTATTTATGGTAAAGTTAATATTAATAAGTTTTGTAACATGCATAACAGATTATTTTTTGCAATCTATTGCGACATGTTAATCATTAACTTAAATTCTAATAAGTAAATATAGCCCTTATCTGGAATTAAACGACAATTTGCTTTAAAAAAAAAAAAATCTTACTTGTATTAACATTTTATAGTAATAAATTTTTTTTCATCATCATTTTTTTTTTTTTTATAGAAGCCTGTTGTTCTTTTTCCAAACTGTCTATTCACATATTTTAAAAATAAATCAAATTATAGGCAAAAAATAAACTAACACACATATACATGCCAAGTTTAAATATTTTATGGGTAGTTGAAGAATTAGACAATTACATTCAAAAATTAGAATCCAAGCAAATTTTGTTTCAATATATTTCACTAATTAACTTCTTAAGTTTTTTTATACTACTAAATATTACAATTTAATAGTACTAGTTTTAAAATCAATTCTTTTCTTTAAATGCAGGAGAAAAATAATATGAAACACAGTTATTCTATTAATACAAATTTTCTATTTTGAATATCTACTCATAAAGTTATTGTTCTATAATAAGAATGCTATATAAAAATAAAATAAGATCACATACATCTATTGCATCAATATCCACATTTTTTTCTTGGAATAGTCGCTGACACAATTTGAATGCAGACAAATAGTCTTTTCAGTCAGTAAAGTTAATCTTGATCCAACAGTTTTTTTACCAAGCTCATCTGAATTTAGCATTACAGCATCTGCAAAAAACCATTTCTTCTAGACCTAGCAATTTGATCCAGATTTAAGGTATTCTTAGTTAAAGTGAACAGTAACAAAGAGTGAGAAATAGCAAGGACCTGCAAATTTAAAAATAGTTATCTATTATTTCAAATTCAAAATTTTAGATATCTAAAAGATATAAATTTGTGACAAGCATTTTTTTCATGTCAAATTTTTTAAAATGCAGAAAATTATTTAAAAAAAAATATGCTTATGATTTTTATATCTCAATATATTATAATTAAAAAAATAAAACTAATTAATAAAAGATAAAATACAAAATAATTAACAGCATTATCCTATATAATCATTATTTACCATTTTTTTATACCCTGATAGCTTAAACAACCTTTTTATACAATGAATCCTAATTTTATACAATAAAATTACATACATTTTATTACATATAAATTAAATAGATATACTGTATTCCCCTATGCAATTAAGATTCATGCTTAAAAATTTTTTTTATATTATATTAGCTTTCTTTTCCCTTTAATTTGCTTTATAGAATTACAGCATTTTTGTCCTATAAATTCACACACTTTGAAACATGAAATTAACATGGCTAGATTATAAATTATGTTTTTATTTTGCATAAAAGAATTTAGAATTTTTCATTAAAAATAAAAATATCTGATGATACTATTTCTGCACAGATGTAGAAATGCAAGTATGTTTTCTCATAAATATTGCTTGGCATAGATTTAATATGAGAAAAATAGCATGTTATCAATTGGATATGGCCTTTCCAGTCCATTCTTGCCACCGACACAGTAAACACTTTTTTTATTCAGCTACATTGGTATTAATCAAATGCAAAATATATCATTTTAGAATTAAGATGTGTAAAGATTTTGTAAAGTGCACAAACAGCTATGAATAATGTTAAATAAATTAGATTACAGCAAACCTTTTTTATTCAGCTACATTGGTAATAATCAAATGCAAAATATATCATTTTTAGAATTAAGATTTGTAAAGTGCACAAACAGCTATGAATAAAGTTAAATAAATTAAATATTTAATTTTTATTTGATGTAAAAAATCTTTTAAGCATTCAAATGCATTTCAGGTTAAACATATGCAAACAGAAAATATTTGGGAAAAAAAAGAAAAACTCACGTCCGATTTATGACTATTTGATAACAGATGTAAAGCATCTAAAACAGTAGACAATTTGGTACTTGACAAACCGAACATAAAACTGCTAAATTGATTATTCTGCAAAATAGATTCATTCAATTATGGTATCAAATCATATATCAAAAATAAAATTAAAATAATGCAATAAAAATAAAAATAGTCTAAATATTAGAGAAAAAAATATAGTTTATTGAATTAAAATTGGATACAGGTATACAATTTTAATTTCCGTCTTATTAAAAAACTACCCACATTTAATTTTCTTTTTATTTTTTGAGAACGCGTGCTTATAATTAAAATAAAGTTCTACTTAAAATTCTTATTAAATGCTTAGAATTAAATATAGAAAATATTACAAGCTTTTGATCAATCAAAACAGCATAGAATTTGAAAGTATATATTTTTAGAAAAACATAGACTTCTCACTAGTAGAAAAAATGCAAATATTACATGGTCAAAATATTTTTTTTTATAATCAAAATTAAATCCAATTTTCTTTTTAGATGCAGTTTTTCTTTTTTCAGTAATCATTGCTAAGAATACACTAACCTTTTCATAATTTTAAGACAACCTATATGAATCCAACACTAACAGCCCTCATAAAAGGGAGGATATTGACAAACATAGTTATGTGTGAGGAAAATATTCACCAAACAATTATACTCTCATGAAATATTTTTACTAAAATACTCACAACTATTGTTATTAAGATAAATCTAAACTCCACGGAATTGGCCTGACTTCTCCATTATACCCGATCTGCAAACTCCGGAAATAGGTGAAAAACATATTGTTTCAATGCATAAAATATGTAGAAGCATGAAATAAAACTACAAATCGCTTTTTGATATAAAGTTCTATTTTACTCTTGGATATTTGATATGTCAGAGATGCTTATTTTAAGACAACAATGATATCGCTCAATTTCTACGAAAAAGTCTTGTAGCCCTGTAAGCTATGGGTATCCTTACGTTTTCTTTTCTGGGGCTATAATTTCTTTTTCACTTTTATTTCAAATACTAGTTGTACTTCATATGTTCTAATCATCATTCAACTGTTAAAATATTATGATCTTTATTTGATCTGAAGTTTTATCCATTTCTTTCTTTTTCAAATGTACCTTCTTATTTATTTTCTTTTGGTTGCTAGAAAATGTGAGCAAAATGATTCTAATGTTTTAAAAGGAATTTGTATACCATCATAGGTAATGAATTCAAGAATTTCAAATTTTAGAGTAAAAGATTTCATTTTCACTTTTAGTCAAATTCTTTATCTTTTTGTATTTTAAAAAAGCA
>BPLR01010396.1:0-16664 GCA_021605095.1 Caerostris extrusa | reverse complement strand
TTTTTATCTCTCTGAAAGTCCTTGCACACATAAAATAATTTTGTTTAATTTTGAGTTTATATATCTAAAAGCCATCTATTGGTACATACATGCCACTTAAATCGAAAAAAAAAACTAAAACTAATGAATTAAATTTAATTACTGAATTAATATTTGAAAAGCTGTATTAACATCGAGTGCCATCCACTACAAGTTTAAAAAATGTATTTGAACTGGAGTGGATGAATAAAAAAAGTATTTTATGAACGATTGAAAATTTGAACAAAATAGATGAGCTAATACAAGGAATTGAATGAACTCTTGCAGTTTCCCCTTTCGCACACTACTTTGAAATGGAACCCATGACAATGTCATTGCTAAGCCTATAAAAGCTACAAATTCGAACGAACAGTCTGGAGCAAAATAAATTGCATACTACTTAAGGTAAACCGATCTCCATATCCGTTAAAAAAGATTAAAATCCACTCACCGATTACTTTTAGAAAGAAAAAAGGCGACTTGTTCCCGCGCACTTTCTTGGCACCTCTTCATCGCAATGAAGAATGTTTACTCCCGCCAAAACAGCGGCCGCGCGAATGCATTGCAGAGAAGTTTTTCCGAAAACGAAACCCGGCAGACGATTTTCTGAAAATCCTACTGCTGCTGCTGCCATTCCGCAAAATAATATACGGAAGAGAACCGAGGCCTGGCCGTTAGCGATCTCACGATGAGTAATGGCGGAGATTTTCTTCCCGTAATGGAACACCAGGGGATTTTAAATGAAGCCGAATGAGTCTTCCGGACATGTTGGAGCAGGCAAGGTTTCCTATCGCCCAGGAACATCCATTACGGTTTAGAAACCATTTCATTAATAATGTTTTTATTGGACAGTCGTTTTTAATCACTTCGTTTCCACCAGAATGGAGTTGTTTGCATAACTCTCCTATGACACGAACTAAGCGCTTGGAAATTGCTAGAAGGGAATTTATTTAGTATTTAGTATCTTAATAAACTGAATTATCTTTATTAAAAGTTTCTTACTCTCTATGATGATTCGAGTTAAAAATTTATGGGTACATCTTGGGATGAATTATGCTAATTTAAGAACTTGCTTCGCTTACCAACTGAAAATTTTAAAGGGTTTTGGATAGAAATGTTTGAGGAAATGCAATTAATGCATTTTATAACCTATTTGCTAATATTATATTTATATGTATTAATATGTAAAATATAAAATGCTTAGTTTATGATTATCAGAAGGGAGATAAACAATTTTTTTTTAACTGTACTAATCTACTGTTTAAATTGTTGATATAAATTGTGTACTACAGTGAACTTGCAATCAATTAAAATTCATTGGGCAAAATTAAATTATAATTACTGTTTTGTTTTACACTGAAGTGACAAAAGTCATGGGATAGCAATATGCAAATTTTCAGATGGCAGTAGCATCGCGTAGTACAGGTATAAATGCGCAGTGCTTTTCGCAGAGCTTTCATTTCTGTTCAAGTTATTCATGTGAAGAGGTTTTGACGTGATGATGACCGCACGACGGAATTAACAGACTTTGAAAGCGGAATGTTAGTTGGAGCTAGACGCATGGGTCATGCCATTTCGGAAATCGTTAGGGAATTCAACATTCCCAGATCCACTGTGTCAAGAGTGTGCCGAGAGTATGAAATTTCAGGCATAACATCCACCATGGACAGCGCAGTGGTCGGCCGCCTGCACTAACAACCGAGACCGGCGACGTCTGCAAAGAGTCGTAAATTCTAACAGACAAGCAACACTGCGTCAAATAACCGCAGAAATCAATGTGGGACGTACAAGGGACTTGTCTGTTAGAACCGTGCGGAGAAATTTGGCTTTCTCGGGCTATTCCAGCAGAAGGCCGACTCGAGTGCCTTTACTGACAGAATGACATCGCTTGCAGCGACTCTCGTGGGCACGTGAGCATATCGGTTGGTCCTTAGATGAATGGAAAACCGTGGCCTGGTCCGATGAGTCACGATTTCAGTTGGTAAGAGCTGATGGTAGGGTTCGAGTGTGGCGCAGACCCCACGAAGCCATGGACCCAAACTGTCAGCAAGGCACTGTTCAAGCTGGTGGTGGCCCGTAATGGTGTGGGCTGTTTTTTCATGGCATGGACTTGGTCCTCTGGTGCGACTGGACCGAACATTGACTGGAAATGCTTATGTTCAGCTGCTTGGAGATCACTTGCAGCCATTCATGGACTTCATGTACCCAAACAACGATGGGATTTTTATGGATGACAATGCGCCATGTCACCGGGCCACAACTGTTCGCGATTGGTTTGAAGAACATTCTGGACAATTCCGACGAATGATCTGGCCACCTAGATCGCCCGACATGAATTCCATCGAGCATTTATGGGACATCATCGAGAGGTCTGTTCGTGCCCAAAATCCTGCACCATCAACGCTTTCACAATTATGGACGTCTATCGAGACAGCATGGCTCAATATTCCTGTAGAAGACTTCCAACGACTTGTTGAGTCCATGCCACGTCGAGTTGCTGCACTTCGCCGGGCGAAAGGGGAGGGCCGACACGATATTAAGAGGTATCCCATGACTTTTGTCACTTCAGTGTATATTTTTAGCATGAAACACACGCACACACACACACACACACGCACGCACACACACATACATACATACATACATACATATATATATATATATATACAATTCATTAAAATAATTTCAGTGCAGTGCTTCTGATTTTGGATGAGAAAAATACATTTCAAAAGATCCATATTATATAGCATCTCTTTTATTAGCGTTCTTTAAGTAAATTGAAAACTTCCAATTAATAAAAAAAAAAAATTAATTTTTATTAAGCTTTAATAAACCAAAAGATAAATATGTTCAAATCCCTACTTGCGGCTGAGCGGCAAAGTGCGCCGCTGGTGCGCAATCAGCTGGAGACATTGGTTATAGACACTGAGACTCGATGGCGTTTGCGATGTTCAGCATCTTGAGACGTTAATCGGAGTACCTGGTGAGAGTTTTCTGGGTTTCCTTCAGTACGATACGCAAATGTGGAGTAGTTCACCCTAAATTTCCTCCAGGAAGGCATTGCCTCTTCAGCATCCAAGTCAGACTTTTAAACAGGCACTCCATCACAAAAGCCCCTTCCCCCATTTCCTTTCCTTCCATGTTCCTTCCTTCCTTCCACACGGGTTCTTGGACTTGGTCTAGATGTCGCTGTCTACCAAGTGGGATAAGAAAAGGAGAAAAAATGTTCACAGCATGTATGACATTCGTATATGTTATAGGATTGTAATACTTTCTTATAAATAATTTTGCAATGCCTTTTAAGGTTTGTTGGAGAATTTCATTTTGAAAGATTGGGTGTTTACGATAGAAAATTTCTTGTTAGGGAAATATTTAACAATTAACTGTGTTACATTTCAACTTCAGGGAAGTAAAGCAGAAATACAATAAATCATTCAGTTTATCTTTAATAAAATATTGATACAATGTCAGAGTACTACTTTAAGTTGTTCGTTTTAATTAAAAATTAATTAGAAATCAGAATCACTTCAAAATTCTAGATGAACTTAAAGAGCTTTTTAAAAAAATTATGAATTTATACACTTCTTTCAAAGAAGAGTTTTTAAAATTCTGTTGGTATAGATCATTTCTGTAAGAAAATATCCCTTTTTATATTCAATGAAACATATATTTCTTTTATATGGTAAATTTCCGAATAACAGCTAAGAGTGCGTTTTTACTTTGAAAAATGTAATGAAGTTTAAAACCAATATGTATATAAGCCGGAATGGGGGAAAAAATCCTGCAATGTTCATTATTTACAGTATTCTACTTATATTATTATTTCTGGTGCTCGTTTTTGGTATTTTTTTTTTTTTTTGTTAGCTGGTAGTAAATTTTGAAACATCAATATTTTAGTTTTGGAGTGGACGCAACGAACCATTTTTATAAAACAAATAACTCATTTCATTTAAAAATATATTTTTTTTTGGTAAACTTAATTAAAATAAAGTCTTGTATTTGGCGATTTATCACTTGAAAACGACTCACGGAAAAATACCTGCTTTTATGGGATTATCGAAACCCCCCCCAGTAATTGAGATAAAAAAAATAATAATAAAAAAAGTAAATAAATAAAAAAAAAATTATCAGCTTATAAAAATTTGTTTTTGCACATCGAAAATGAAATTAATAAATATCATTATCATGCTAATGAAGAACAGTAAAAAATCAATTAAAACTATAATATAAATTTTAATTAGAGGGATTAAAAGCCAGCCAATCCAGCATCAAAAAAAAAAGTATGGCAAAAATTATTTTTCCCGCTGACTTCTAATTAATTTTTTTTTTTTATGCAGTTAAATTAAAATTTACCAAAATGTTCTTGAGGAGGAAAAAAATAGACCAGCTAGTAGTTTGAATTAAATTCAAACCATAAATTGAAATCTAAAAACAAAACTTTTATAACGAGCAAAGAACTTCTTTCTATTCTTTGTCTTGGAAGATAAACTTCGGCAAAAAAGCTATCCATAGCTGAAAATTTGCATATAAATTAAATTACCGTGAGAGCGGGTGATAAATTGCGCGTGAATTCTCATTGTGAACAGAGAGAGAGCGAGTTTTCGAAGTCATAAAGAATTCCCCCAAATTGAAGAAAGGAAGTTTTTAACATTTAAATCGTAAAACATGAGTGAATGGCCATTCCGAATTAATTCTTCGCTTTTGTGTATAATAACTTCATCTCCAAAAGAAATCGTTTTTATAACCCTCTTAATGAATTGTCGGCAAAGGGCATCGCCGAAATTCAGCGATAGAAGAATTTAAAATCGACGACCAGTTTATCAGTTTAGAAAGCTGAGAATATCGCCAGATGGGAAATATGGCACGGGAAAAAAATTCAGAATTATTGTGCTTTTTAACGTTTATTCAAGTAGTAAAGCATCGAGAAACTTTTATGAAGTTCAATATTTATTTTTGTTTTAAGGGTTAGTTCTCGAACTTTGTAATGCGGAGATATCAAATTTTACTGTTTCATCGTTTAGTTTTACGATGGGCGATAGAATAAAATTATTAGTCTTTGAGTGTGATAAAGAATTTGGCAAGAACTGAAGTACTCGAATTCAGATTTACGACGAAACTTTTGAAAACTTTATTTTTTTAGTACATCTCCAAATATATTTCACTAATGGACATGACACAGAAATCCCTGTTCCTTTTATCTTAATAAAATGACTGAATTGTCAACAATGCAAAAGAATGAAACCGAATCACGGGAAATTTGTCTTTTACATGAAATCAGGATGACGGAAGTAACAAAAAAAAAAAAAAAAAAAAAAAAAAGAATTCCTTAAAAGAATACTTTTGAACTTTGCTTAAATGGTTGAATGTTCTTTAATGGATTACTCAAATGGTGAAAAAACAACAACCCAGAATGACAAGTGTGTATTTGATATCTTTCAATTACTTTATTTACAAGAATTATGCTAAATAAATTATTATTTAAAAATTTATTTTTCTCTTTCTTTTAATTTCGCCTTTTTCAACTAAGAATGCTTTGCATACTTATCAAGTCCCGTTAGAAAACACAACGAAATTTAAATAATTCCTGGAGCCAACAAAATCGTGAATGATCCATTCCTGTATTTCATTAGACAATTTTCAAATGTAAATAAGAAAAAGCGAGAAAATTGACAATTCTTTCATGAGTGCATATTTTAATCTGCCTAAGTAAATTAGATACATGGCACTAAAGTTCATGCACCCATAATACAGGGTAATACAAAAATATTTCTGACGAATAGGCAACTAAAATAAACTTCTCTTTTTTTTTTTTTTTTTTTTTTTTTTTGTCACAGAATATAGATCTTGAAGTGCTGCATTTATGCAGTATTGGACACTGTTAAGACCGCCAAATAAGATTTTGAAATACAATAGGTGTCTTTTCTGAATTGAAATTCCACCATTGAAGCTATGCAAACTTCAGCCCTGATGTCAGGAATTATGGAAACACTGAATTATTCGATTTGAACTTGGTCGAGTCAGAATAACTGTCCACTACCGTTGTCATCTTTGGGTTCCTTTTTATGGAGGCACAGTGCATGAGGAACGCAGTGCATGACGCTATATGGAAGATCTGATAGCCAGATTGTCTGTTGTTGCTGGATATGTCGTGGACATATTTGGGAATTGGAAAATGTAGCAATATAGATGTTTTCACTATGCGAATTTTGAATTAATGTCAATATACGCTCCATTGAGAATCTAAAAGAAATAATTCATCAAAACGCTCGTGACATATCATTTGGTTTGCTTTGAACTTCACTTCTGAAATCACACTTGGTCGTTTCTGGACGCATTATTTTGATCATCCCTATCATGTATGACAATTTAGTCAAATGTGTTTCGTACACTTTGGCATTAGATTACTTTTTATTTATCCGCTAAACTGTTCAGTTGATTTTAATATCTTGTGATTAAAATATGGATGGATTATACATCTTTCGTGTAAATACATCTGTCTGCAGTTTAAAATAACTTGTAATTGAAATACTAATAAACTCGGTAAAACTATTATTTTTTATTACATGGTCCATTAAATAGCGTTTATAATGAGATCAAGTTCATATGAAAATCGCAGTCACTGATTTCAGAGACGAGAAGACGGTCTGCCCAAGCAACTGATGCCGAAATCTCTCAAGTACAAAGCTGCAGCTGAAACTTCTTTTATTGCTTTCTTCATTGACAAACAAATACTTCACGACTGCACAATTTGAAATTTTTAAGAATTCTGTCACGTGATTTTCAGATACAATAGGGAGCATTTTTAATTATTGTCCAAAAATTCCTGAAGCCTGCCAAGCCTGTGCTTGTTTGTTAGCACAGCATAGATTAATCTCAAAATCTTTATTTGTAAATTTAATGACTGGTGAACTTTTGAAACTCGATTGTGTAAAGCAGGATTTAGATTCAAAACTACAAACACAATCCTTTATTTAATTTGTAAATAAAGGATTGTATTTTAATTTAATATTGAATGTTTAGAAAGTTCCGTCTTAACTCAGTCTGCATCCATTATTGTGCAAAGAAATGCCTGTATTTTTCTCCACACAGCTTTCTAGCACAACATTTTGCTGGTGCAGAGAAACACAAGCATCTTGGTTCTGCTATATTTTTAACTGCGTTGAATCCTACGAAAAAGGCGTTTTTGTTTTGGATGAAAATCAGATCTACAAGTTGGTTTACTTGACATTTTACAAATTAATAGCAATGTAAAAGGCTATTATAATTCTAAACGAAAAAAAAAATGACTTGTTTAGAAACTGTCGCAGTAAAGAATGATCAGTAAACACAAATGATAAGAATAAAAGTAGTAAACAGAAAAAAAACATGATAAAAATAGAATTACATTGAATTGTAGACTTGCTTTTTCATAAAAATAAATAAATAAAAAGCTTGGCAGTGAAATTATCTCAATAACGCTTGCTTCCAAAGGACGAAAATTTAATTATTTCCATGATGCATTTTATTCCGAAACTATCGTGCGAATAATTTACGCTGGTTTCAAGGCCAAGTTGCATTTGACATTTGCGCTTATTTATTTTATTTTACTGCAGTCTTAATTTTTGTTCAACTTCAAAGCAGTTTGTTTTAAAATATTCCTAACATTTTAAATTGTTTCTTTAAAATAAGTTTTGAAAAAATCGATTTTTTGAAGGGGAAAAGGCGAAAAAAAAATACTTTAATAAATTTAATGCTAAAAATGCTTAAATCAAGAAATACCGTTAACTGAAATTTTAAAATAAGGACAACGTTAGACTTGCAGACTTATTAGTATTATTAATGAAATACTGATACTAATACTATTACTAAAACACTTTAAATATCATAACTTGACAAACGAAGGATAATTAACTAGATTGTTGAAAATGTTAAAGCCTGTTTGAGGAATTTATTGTAATTTCTTTCCTTTGCTTGAAGTAAGAAAATAAAAAATAATGATTTGCATTTTAATCATCCCATCAACTGGAGAAACGCCAACCGAATCCCTCGTGTTCAAGTCTACATGGCAGTAAAATGAATAAATTTCAACTATTTTAAGACTTTAAATATTATCATTCGAACTTTCTCAATCAAATATTCACTAAATCGTAGAAGGTTTAAAAACGATAATTTTTTTAAATATTTATTTTGGTTTCTTATTGAACTTAGAAATTGTTCTTTATGGATAATACATTTTAAAATTCATATTCATGATTAATTCTTTTTACTTGTAATATAATTAGTATAAAATAATAACAATTAAATTAATAATTACTACTAGATTAATTTTTCAAATAAAAGTATTTATGAAGATAATGACTTTTTAATATGAAAAGAAGATATATATCTGTAAACTGAGTACTCAATATTTCCAAATTCGAACTTAAGATCACTTTGAAGAAATTTTTAAGAGCGATTTAATAGTTTGAGCCTTGCATAGTTTCACTAATACATAAAAACATATTCGAAGACAAATTGCGTTTCTGCAAAATAAGACAGGCTACATTTTTTTTTTTATATAGTTATGAATACGCGATTCCTTATTAAAAACTTCTACTAAACGATTAATTTCATTTATGACGGTACATTAAATCAAAATAATAAAAGATTGTAAGAAATATATTATAATCAAAAAAGCATTTAATTGCATTCTTTATTTAAAAAAAAAAAAAATGGAGTACTTACTTGCTTTATGACAGATAGATGTTCTTTTGAGTACTGATATCTTCTTTGAAAAAACCTTGAATTTCAAGTTATCTGTAACAAAGAAAAGAAAATTAGATTTATGACTTTGATATACAAGAAAAAAAAAAAAAAAAAAAGAATGTATACTTTATATAAGACTGTCATAATTTAAGTTTTTTCTAATATGCATAAAAGATAACTTCAAGATATTTAAAAATTAGCATATGTTTTCTTCAATTATATCATGTTTTATTTATTTATTTATTTTTATAGAATTCTTATATTATTTTCAATAGTTCGAAAAATGTGAATAATGCAATATTCACTAAATTTTTTAAAAAAGTAATATAGTTATTTTATGTAAATAAAAGAATATTATGAATACATAAATTTAAAATATTTATTATCATTATATTTATGATTATTCAATTTATATCAAACGTCTTTTTTTTAAATTATTTAAAAATATTAAAAAATGATGGATATATTTTTTTTCAATGTAATTTCGCATTTTTATGAAATGATTTGTAATAGTCACAACGTTTTTAAAGCACTTACTATTCATTTATTATTTTTTTAATACTAAAGCATATAAACTGTTCTAATTCTTGATATGGAAACAATAAGTGATTAAACATACATTTTACAAACTTATTTTTGTACTTATTTATTATTTTTTTTAATAAGTTAATAATAAGGAAGTTTTTTTTCTGCATATAATTTGTTTTTAAATTTCAAAATATTTTATTTAAAAAAAAAATTATCCACTGCGGCAAAATGAACACCCATTATGATGGGTGGTAGCAAACTCCAAACTGTGTGACGCAGTCCGTTGCCTAGCAACGTTATGGACGGATCAGCGCAGGCAGGGAGACGGATAAAAATGAAACCGTTCTAAAAACCAAAGAGAGAACGCAGGGGTGGGGGGGTGGGGCATACGATAAAACAGCCGGAAAAGATAAAGTAAGCAACTCTGTCAAGTTGTATCCTTCTAAAAATAAAAACAAATGATAAAAAAAAATATATAAGTGTTTAGTCTAAATATAGGTCACTTCGTCACTGGAGTGGGGTGTGTGTGCAGCCTTTTATTCCTCCTTTTTTTTTTTTTTTTTTCTCTTTTATATTTTTATGTTTTTTTTAAACATGCAGATGCGAAAACTGTTATCTTGCGCTTTTGGTCGAACAGCTGCCGAGTTTAAAAACCTGCGAATTTGAAGGACGTCGCTAGAAGATCGGCGAAACTGTAATTAATTTTCATTCATTTTTTAAGTTTATCTGGCGCCATCTATTGGTAGATATAATGCAACTAAAATCTAATAAAAAACTAAAATTAAGGAATTCAATTTAATTACTGAATGAATATTTGAAAAAAAAAACTGTATTAACATCCAGTGATCCACTGCAAGTTAAAAAAAATGTATTTGAATTTGAGTGGAATGAATAAAAAATATCTTATGAACGATTGAAAATTTGAACAAGATATATATAGGGAGAGTGTGAGCTAATAGAAGGAATTGAAAAAGTGCACAGAATCGAGAAATCTCGATTCTCTTTTTCATCTGATAGGGTGTCAGGGGCCTGGAAGATAGCTCGGAGGTGAGGAACGCAATTAACCGAAGGTTCTCAATTCATGGACAATAAATCAGTAGGCCAAAAGTCCTTGAGTTTATTTTTGAAAATAAGCATGGCATCTAGGTCATACATTGGAGAGTTTCAAATCGCGTTGAAAGGGGGAGTGGGGTATAATAATCAACTCGTACTACTGGTTAAAGTTGTAACTGCTGTATATTTTGCTCAAAAGGTTAATAACCTTAAGGTAATATGCTTGATAATTGAAATAAAAAAACAATCGCAAAGACTTTAAATAAACACCAAAAACATTTAACAAAAGATTCGGTAGTACATGTCCTATACGATTTTATGGAAACTGTTTTGAGAAACGATATTATCATATATATATATATATATATATGTATTTATATAAGTTTAATTCCAGTTTTGGTTTTATAAAGTCATGTAATTGCCATCTAACGTTATTTTACATCCGTCAGTTGCTGTTCTCGTCAATAGCACTAACAGCACTCACACATGTTTTCTTTCACAAGCGGACTGTATCACACACACACAATAAATAATCACAATAAAAACCAAAGGTTTAAAACTTAACAACTTTATTTACGCGACACAGGCACAGCCACTCGCAGCCGTGATGTTCTCTCTTGCCACTCTGGCGTTACACTGATCAGACTCACACTTATGCGCTCGCAGGCGCATGCGTACACACAAACTTTTTCGCCGCTAGGGGTATCCTTGCGCGTTGGCGCGAACATACCGCCCGGCGTTGACATGTTCACATTCAACTCTTTAAGAATTCAATTATTCACAAAATTCTCAAATTATTCACTTATACACTGAACACACAAAAATACACAATAAAAAAATACATTTTCCTAAAAATATTCACACAATAAGCAGATAACAAAAATACACAATATAAAAATTAATTTTCCTCATTAACACTAGGCAATGGTACGATATTAACTACTGGCCTTTTATATGTGCCATTTTTATTTTTTAAAGTAACCACTCTTGTTACTTTATCTTCACCTGGATAAATTTTGATAATTCTGGCCAAATTCCATTTTAAAGGACAATAATTATCAGGATTTTTAATTAACACCAAATCACCTTCTTTTATATCTGCTTTACCCTTAGACCATTTAGGTCTATTTAACAGCTTATTTAAATACTCCGACGACCACTTTTTCCAAAGATGTTGAGTCATTTTTGAACCAATTGCCAACGGCTCAATCGATTCATTGGAGTTTCACTAAAATTAGGTTCAGACAATGTAACTAAAGATGAACCAATTAAAAAATGCGCAGGAGTTCATGCTTCCACATCATTTGGATCACTTGAAAGTGGACAAAGGGGTCTAGAATTAAGAACTGCCTCGATTTGAACAACAAGAGTTAAAAATTCTTCATAGCTTAAAATTGTTTTCCTACAATAAGTTTCAAATGGTATTTAAGAGATTTGACACTAGATTCCCATAGTCCTCCAAAGTGGGGAATAGTAGGGGGGATTAAAGAACCACTTAATACCTTCATTAGCCATATAGTTCTCAATTTCTTCTGCACTCTTAAACTTAAATAAAGATTTGAGAAACACTTTTAATTCTCTATTGGCACCAACAAAATTTCGACCATTGTCACTATACACTTCTGCAGGCTTACCTCTTCTAGCTATGAATCTTTTAAGGCTTGCTAAAAATGCTGCAGTAGTTAAGTCATTTACAATTTCAAAATGTAAGCATTTTTGTAGAGAAACATACATATATACACACAAATATCTTTTTATCTGTTTACTTCGTCCAGTGAAATTTTTGATTTCAAATGGACCACAAAAGTCCACACCTACCCGATTAAAGACACGAGTAGGAGTCACTCTGGCAGCTGGTAGTTGTCCCATAATTTGATTGGAACCTTTTGAATTTATTTTTACAAATTATGCAATTAAAAATTATCTTTCGAACAGTATTTCTACCTCTTACAATCCAAAATCTATTTCTTATCAAAGATAGGGTTGTTTCAGCACCTGCATGAAAATATAAAGCATGAAAATGATTAATAACAATAAAAGGTAAAATTATGTTTAGCAGGAATAATTAGTGGACATTTTTGATTATAGAGTAAGTTAGAGTTCTTGAGTCTTCCACCCACTCTTAATAATCCATCATCATCTAGAAATGGACTCAAATTTAACAATTCACTATTGTTCGGGATAGAATACCCTTCTCCAAGCTTTGAAGTTCTTTATAAAAGTAGTCCTCTGAATGTTTTTAACAATACATACCAATGATTGTGAAAGTTCACTAGTTGTCAAAGTACCAGAAGTTCGATTTAATGGATTTCTTGTATTGTTAATAAATCTTTTGCACCAGGCGACGATTCTCTTTTTTGTAAATGAAGAACAGTTATGAATAATATCTAAAGGCTCCACAATATGAGTCACAGCACATACTTGATTTGCTGCTGACAGCTTCAGCTCACTCGAAATCATATCCTCGTCCTTCGATGCAAGATCTCCATCCACAAGCCGCACCGGACTTACAGGATACTCGTTGTTCACTAAAAATGGTGGTCACTCCACCATAACTCATTCTCTTGGAGTTTATCTGCATGTAGACCACGGGAAATGATGTCGGCACTGTTCATTTCTGAAGGCACAAAATTCCAGTCTTTGACATTTGTAAATTGCTGTATTTTTGATCGATTATACACAAATGTTTTTAAGTAACACGATTCTTTCATTATCTAGGCCAGGATAATTTTGAATCTGTCCAAAACACGGTTCGACACACATCAATCTTTAGAGATGTTTTCACTTTGTGCACTAATTTGGATAGCAGCACGGCAGCACAGAGCTCCAATCGAGGGAATTGAAATAGTTTTGATCGGGGCAACTCTCGAGATTTTGCTGGCAATTAGTTTCTAAACACTTTCCCAGAAGCACTGCAAGATTTTAAAATAAACTACTGCTCCATAGGCGACTTCACTAGCATCTGAGAAGCCATGAAGTTCGATGCATATCGGTTCACTGATACATATGCATCGTGGAATTTTAATGTTGTTGATAGTTGTTAAAGCTATAAGAAATTCCTGCCATTCCTCAAGTTCTTTTTAGGCAAATTATCATTCAGTCAGTTTGATTAACCACAGTTTTGCAAGAAAAATTTTTTTGCCTTTGTCTGAATTGGGCCAAGTAAACCAAAGGATCAAAATCTTTTTTACGGTTGATAACACTTTACTGCACGCTTTGTAAATGAATTACCAAAGTCTACTTTCACTTTGAAGGAAAAACAATCTTTGTTAGGTTGCCATATTATTCCTAATGTTTTTATTTCCTCTGGAGAAAGGTAATCAGCCTCGTCACTCTCCGTCAGAAAATTTCCACTGCTGCACCACTGATGTAACTGCATTCCACCTCTGTTCAAAATTTCTGTTAACTCTTTAGTAAATCTGAGAGCTTCCGTTACAGTATTTGCGCCGGAAAGGACATCGTCCATATAAAAAGTCCTCTGCCAATATCGGTGTCCTGATACCGGAAAGTTATTTTCTCATCTACTGCTAATTGCTTAAGTGTACGCATAGCTAAAAGGAGCACCAACTGTTCCGTATGTGACGGTTGCGAGTTCGTATTCTTTAACTGGCTCATTAATTCCGTCTTTTTCCACAAAATACGCTGCAATTTTCTTTGACTGGGGCAAATGTTTATGGTTCTATACATTTTTTTAATATCGGCCAAAACGAATAAATGTGCATACGAAATCTAAACATAATTGAAAAAAGATCGTCTTGTATTACTCCTCCGTTATATTGTAAAGAATTAAGCGAATTTCCTTCTGTTGTAAGGGAAGACGCGTTAAACACGGCTACGGACTTTTGTTTTTTTTTTTAATTTGTCGGGACGGTATACACCTAAATGAGGTATATAATAAGTACCTTCGGTTTCTTCCACTTTCTTTAATTTGATTCATGTGACCCATTTCTTCATATTCACTTAAAAATCTTTATATAATAATAAATAGTCCAGGATCTTTTACTAATCGCCTCCATAAAGGAATCTGGCATTTTTGCGCAATATCTCTAGATTTTCCCAAACACTTAGGATCTTCTTTAAGGGGCATTTTAACTACATATTTCCCTTCTATATCTCTATAAAAATTATTTTTGTAATGCTCTTCACATATCAAGGTTTTATTAGGAGGAATGTCCATTTTCTATATTTTCTATTTCCCAGAAAGATTTAACAGTTTTATCTAACTTTGCTCATAATTATCTCTAATTAATCCACAATGAATATTCTCATTTAAATCACAAGGAACACTCGGAAACAACATATCCGAAACACGAATTTTGTAAAACTAAGTAGATTCAGGGGGATATATTTGTCCTGATCTCAAAAGGCTATAAAAATCTCTGCGCCCTAATATATCAATTCTACCTGGAATGTTAAATTGTGGATCCATAACTCAATATTACTTAAATCATACATATTAACTTTTTAATATTTTACTAGGGTTACATTAGTAATTCGAGGGAACAACTAAAAATTTCAACTCTCTTTCGTAGCTATTTGAATTATTTTTAATTTAGCAGCAACTTGA
The DNA here is from genome assembly GCA_021605095.1 of Caerostris extrusa. NCBI lineage: Eukaryota > Metazoa > Arthropoda > Arachnida > Araneae > Araneidae > Caerostris > Caerostris extrusa. The sequence goes on along the minus strand of BPLR01010396.1, from coordinate 1,774 downwards.
TTTTAATATTTAAAAGACGCGTCATTTAATCCCGATACTACTAGATTAGTTTTTCTTTCTTTAAATTAAGTCTATCAGCACATTCTCTGGATTATAAAACAGGCCATTGAACCTTGATCTAAAAGCGCTCTTACTTCTAATGAATTTCCTGAATTATTATCTAAATAACATTTAGCTGTGCTCAATAGAACCGTTTTGGATCCCCTTGACATAAAGCTCGTAGCTGCAAATAATTTATTACTATTTGGAGGGTGCTTTTTCACCGGCGGAGTATAAACTCTTGAGATGTGGGAAAAATGACAGCTCATCGCGATTCTCTGCGCTTTTGCGCAGGTAGTGTAAATTTTTATGGTGTTTACGTTTAAAAAAACAAGATACTTTCGATTTGCAATTAGACACTGAACAATTAATTTGTAAACAATTAAAACACATATGGTTTTGTTTTACAAGCTCAACTCTCATTCACTGACATTTCTAAATAATTAGGACAATTAGAAATATGTTGAATTTTAGCATAAAATACAATTTGAATCTTTTAAGCCCAGAAACAAAACACTTTTGACAGCACATTTTAGAATTTCTAAAATTAGTTTTACTTTTGTAAGTTACTTGTGCCTTCATCAAAATTGACTTTCCACGCGATGCAACATAGATATCGCATTCTTCAGCTAATTTTACTGGGGGGAACCAACTATCTGCTTGTCTTATAGCTATGTGAGATGCAATTTCTCTATCTAACGTTTGAAATAACTTATCGGAAACTATTAATTGCTTTAATGTGTCAAAATCCGACACTTTTTCCTTAATTTTAAATAATATTCAAAATTAGTAGTTAACCGCGACGCAAACTGCACATACGATTCATTTAAGCGCTCAGCTTTCCTAAAATTATTTAAGCATGCTTGTGGTGAAGGCTCATACTCTCGCAACATCAACTAGAAACTAATTGTCTCATAGTTTTTATGTCTTCATCACTTAAATAAGTTATTATATTAGAAGCTTTTTCTCCTAATAAATTTAGCAGAATCTCAGCTTTATATTTCTCGCGGTACTTCTGTAATACATGATGCGCGTTCTAAAGAATTAAAGAAAAAGCTCCGCCCTTCCGGTCGAGTTGCATTCCTGACAGTTAAGTCTAACACTTTTTATTACTTGATCAATAGTATCTGGTTTGGCTTCACCTTCACACACTTCTGATTTACTTTGCATTTTTTAATTTTTGCGGGTTCACAATTCATTTTTAACTCGCTCCTAAATTTACTATTTTCCAGATCCATTTGCCGTTGCTCCCTCATTTTTACGATTGTCAATAATCAGAGCTGGCTTAATGTCTTTAACCATGTAACGTGATCTATTTTTAAACACATCACTTTGTTCGAATTGCATCCTCATGTAAATGCGAAAGTGTTAATTTCAGATACTATCAGTTATTTCTTTGCGGCAATGAGCCACCAAATCTTCCTTTTTGGCACTGCTTTAAACATGTTTGCACAAAGATATTAAATATGTGGATTTTCCACTCACTTCTTTTACAAAGCTTTTCACTTGGCACAACACTATCCACAGGTTTGAGCCACTCTCCGGCTCATAAGGACCAAAATGTTCTCGTCAATAGCACTAACAGCACTCACACATGTTCTCTTTCACAAGCGGATTTCTGTATCACACACCACCACAATAAATAATCTGTCCTCATCAGGGTTTAAACTTAACAACATTGCGACACGATAAAGGCCACTCGCAGCTCTGCCTCTGGCGTTACACTGATCAGACT